>JASSUY010030104.1:16796-27825 GCA_032466535.1 Forpus xanthops
TTCTTATCTCAACCTGTGGGAGTTGCATTCTTTTGATTCTCCTCCCCATCCCCCGGGACTGGGGAAGAAAGAGAGGGAAGTGAGTGAGAGAGCGGCTGCATGAGTTTGAGAGCCTCAAACCATGGCACAAAGAAACAAATAAAAAACAAAACAAAACAAAACAAAAAAACACCAAAGGCTCATCACACACTTACATATAGTGAAAACCACCAAAAATAAAAGTTGTCTTACTTGATCTGTCACATGTAACTCTGTATATATAAATCAAAGAAGTCAATTCATGACTTCTTTGGTAGCTGCAGTCTTAGATCTGTTGTAACAACATGCATTAATGCACTAAGAAAAAGTGTGGTGGGTTGATCCTGGCTGGACAGCAGATGCCCACCAAAGCTGCTCCATCACTTATGTCCTCAGCTGCATGGGGAGAGAAAATGCAATGAAGGGCTCATGGGTTGAGATGACGACAGGAGAGATCACTCAGCAGCTACCATCATGGTCGAAACAGATTCAACTAGGGAAAATTAGTTAAATTTATTGCAATTCAAGTCAGAGTAGGGTAATGAGAAAATTAAAACTTGAAACACCTTCACTCACTCCCCTTTTCTTCCTAGGCTCAAACTTGCTCCTTAATTTTTTACCTACTTCTCCCCTCACTGGTGTAAGGAGGCAGGGATTGGCGTTTGTGGTCATTTCATCACATGTTTCGGCTGCTCCTTCATCCTCAGGGGAGGACTCCACACACTCTTCCCCTGCTCCAGCATGGGGTCTCTCTCCCACAGGAGACAGTCTTCTATGAACGTCTCCAGTGTGAGTCCTTCCCACTATCCTCCCCAGGCTGCAGGTGGGTATCTGCTCCACTGTGGACCTCTATATGCTGCAGGGATGCAGCCTGCCTCACCATGGGCTGCACCACAGGCTACAGGGGAATCTCTGCTCTAGTGCTTGGAGCACCTCCTCTCCCTTCTGCACTGACCTTGGTGCTGCAGGGCTGTTTCTTTCATGTATACTCACTCCTCTCCATGGTTGTAGGTGCACAGGTTTTCTTTTTACCCTTAGCAGACCTGTTCTCCCAGAGGCACCATCAGCATTGGTGAGAGGCCCAACCTGGGCCAGCAGCTTGTCCATCTTAAAGCCAGCTGTCATTGGTTCTGTCAGACATATGAGAAGCTTCTAGTTGCTTCTCACAGAAACCATCCCTGTGGACCCCCACCAACAGAATGCTGTCACACAATCCAATACAGTATGCTTGGGTTTCTGAGGACAGTATTTGTTGAGAACAGCATTTATTTATTTATTTTTGACTACCAAGTCAGGAACTTCGATGATTCTTTTTGTCTCTGCCAAAAAAGAATCAGCCTTGTGCTTTTACTTACCCTTTATAGAAATACTTAAAAAAAAAAAAAAAAAGACATCAGCAAGCAAATTCAAGTTGGAAACGCTTAACATTTCCTGACACTTCCATGAAAGACAGTTATTCTCTGGATTGTATGGTACAGTGTGCACAGCCCTTGGCTGTTCTGCAAGTTTCTTTTACACAAGTAAAATTACTTCAGGGGGATTGAGTACATGGAACTAATTGATGTTTAACATTTAAGAAATGTAACACAATTTTATGCCTGTGTAAAAGTGTCAAAAGTAATTCATAGGATTTGAAGAAATTTCACTGTTGGCAGAATCAATAGCTACACTTGGGAAATTATCCTAAATAAGTGTGCCACATGTAATGTAAAACTCTTACCAAAAAAGTAAACTTTGTGGGTGATACTAATAAAGCTATCTGTGACAACCAAGATAGAGAAAAAAGCCTGTACACTTAAAAAATACATGCACATGCTTACTCAGAAGTTAAAATTATTCTTGCTCTTCTTTGCTCTTTTCAATAGGGAAATCACTTTGAATATTAACAGATAAGTATATAAATAATGCAGGCATAACATTAACCCAAGCAGAAACATGAACTTCAATCAACCAAGTACACTCATGACATGCATTGCAATCTGGAGTTAAAAGTTCATAACACAAAATGGGATATAATGCAGATTCTGTAGTTATATATGAGCCAGCACAGGTTTTAGTACTTCTAGGGAGAACAGTCACTGGTTTAAAATTAATGATATATTCCAATACTTGAAATTGTCTCATGAGATTGGATTAAGAGATCTCAGCAGCTTGAAGAAATCAAACTCAGTGGCGCCCAGTGAATAATAGAACATAGATATAAAGCACAGATCTTTTGATTTGCTTTTACTCTGAGCCAAATTGTGTTTGCACAAATGAAAACTTTTGATTTCTTACTTGTAAACACAAGAAATCTACATTTACATCAGTTGCTGCTAATTTCAGCTTCAATAGGCAGAAGAACACAGGTAGTGAACGAGACAGGAAATCAGAGTTTCCTATGTCTATTGACCATGACCTTTGAGACTGCAGTAAATGAATGAGAGAAGTAATCCCTCATTAAATTGTGAAAATAAAAATAAATATTAAACAGTTGCATCATTAATTGTGTGCAGTTTAATCTGCACACAAAATGAGGCAAGATCCCATGGAAATAACACTGTGTCATGTAATAACTATATTGTAATGTTTATGCACATGTAATAGAGATAGCGTGGCATAGGTGATTCTGTCCTTGACTTTATTTTGGTTTAGATATGCATTTCTTTTCAAGTGTGGCCTTATGCATATATCATAAGAAATAGTACTTGAGGACATACAGATATAAAGTTTTTATTAATCTGATGCTGGGTTGGATAAACTGCTTACATTAAGCAACATTATCATCTAGGATGAAATAACAAGTAGTTAAAATATTAACCGTCGTGGTAGACTGAAGATAGCACTTTAGAAATGATTTTTCAAACTATGATTCTGAAATGGTATATATATATTTTATACAAATTCTATCATGATTAAATTTCCTTATGAAATTCTATCATTCATAATTACATGTTAAGTAATAGCAAGTATGATGTGTTGCACATGTACAGTTTAAGAGCAGGAATTTACTATGAATTTCATAAATACTTTGAGTGATAAAACCAGGATGATTTAGAAATGCAAATGACTAACATGCCTGGGACTTCAAAATACCTGAGCAGTGCTAGTTTGTTACTAATGTTAACATCACAAGAAAACTATTGTTTTGGGAAAAATCAATTTTACAGTCTCTTTATTTAAGTGGGACTTATCCATTCCTTCTTGTATAATTTCACCAAAACACACAGGGATTATTATAATAAGAAAATCTCCAATTACTAGAATGCAGTTTTGGTGAATAAATATGTATATGTCCTGAATAAGACTACCACCATCCTATTCCATGAGAGATATTTGTGCGTCCCTGTCCTGATATGATTACTATAGAATCCATTGATTAAAAAAAAGAATTATCATTGGATTGAAAAATCTGAACACAACAAAGTAAATAAGCAGCATATGGTTACAAACTTGGTAAAGAATCACTATACAATTCAACATATACTTTGACTGGTATGGAAGACAAAGGCAAGGCAGGGAAGAGAGAACAGTGGATTTGGAGAACGGAAATTAAATAAAAGAAAATGGAGTAAGATAAATGGAAATGAATTATAGAGGAGATGGACAGGACTTTCAGATGCTAGTCCAAAAAGCTTAAGATCTCTGTTACACAGAATTTTCTTCTTCTGCCCTTTATCCAGCTATAGTATTGTAAACATATGCAAGACTACTAGCTTTGGAAATTAATGTATTAACTTCTATGGTTTCTCCAATAGGTAAGTAATACTGAAGTGGCTGTGGAGGGCTCCACAGACACACTGCAAGACTCCTGGGGTTATGGGTTGCAATTATTATTGCAGCTGATTTCAGAATAATGGCAGCAATTTGCAAGGAAAAAAGAAAAAAAAAAAAAAAAGGTAACAAACCAACTTGAGGGAATCATGGAAATTGATTTATGGAATATGTTATATTGAAGAAATATTTTGAATAAGATTAGGAAATTTTGTTAGTGTTACTTTCAACTGAAGGTAGCTGTTAGTAGGCTGTTAGCAGTTATCTATAAAGTCTTGCTTAAATTAGTACCTGTGGATTTTTTGGGGATTTTTTTAGTTGTTTGAGGTTTTGTGGGTTTGTTTTACTTTGGGATGGTTTATTTGGGTTTTTTTAGGCATACCACATTTTGAAGAGAAAGCCGAAATAAGTCAAATGTCTGCAGTTTCAATATAATTAAAAGATTCAAAGGGTGCATTCACAGAAATATATGTCTTAAGACAAAATAAGTAATGAAGATTTTATTGGACAGCTCTGACTACAGATCTTCATCAGCAGATAATTTCTGAATATATTTCAAAAAATACATAGACTGTCATGACTTGGTTTTAGGCTAATAAATGAACTCAAGTGATTCATTAGCTAATACCTAGTTATCTCTGCTTATGGTTTTTGAAAGATACATTTAAACATATAATCAGAAAATAAGATCCAGTGATCATGAATTAATCAGTGTGAACAGTAATCCAAAAGCAACAGCAACAGCTTTCAAATTAGCGCCTAACAGAAAACACCAACATATCTATAGCAAAACTGGAAATTCCATAAAAATCTGACCTTCAGCTCATAAAGCTATATGCAGATGGCAATTTTTCTTGGTAGAATAGTTTAAGATTTATGTTGTAATAACGTTTTTGAGAATTATTTCAAAAGCAAAAGACAGACCTACCAATCCCTACCTTTTCCTTTATACCTTTCTAACTGTCAGGACTTCAGTATTCCCTTTAATCCCTTTTAACTGAAGACAATTTCTTTCTGAAAGAGCCTGAAATTTGTAAAGAGACTGACAACCTTTCTCCCCTAATTTTCAGTTTTTAAAAGTCCCATAAGGGATGAAGAAATATGATCCATCTTATGCCATTTTGACTACTTAAAAGAAATGAATTTCACAGATTCATACCTTGGCAAGAAGCAATAACATCATGAAAGCTGTATTATCACAACCAGTATTGAAGCTTAGAAGGCTGTTTAAGGCTCTAATATGTGGCATAACAGGCAACTTACCTTCAAGTTCCAACAGCAGTCAGTCAATATCAGGCTTTACAGATTTTCATAAAAGTCACTAAGAAAGTTTGCACCATTAGTAAGAAATAATACTTTTTCTTGACTGAGCAGAGGATTCTGGTTTTTGAAATCGTAATTCTGAAAGTTTTTGAAAAATTGTACCCAATTGACAACAATTTCCACATCTTGCAACATGTTTTGGGGCAGTAAAAAAAAAAAAAATCTTCTTACATAGCTATCATTGATGTGAAATAAGAGAGAAGTTTCCATCAAAGCAGTGCCAGCTGGCAAATAACACAGACTTGTAGCAGTGTGAGCTGAAGTCGTTAGCTGTTTAATCTAAATGTTCTTCCAAGAATAAAGGTAAATGTACTTACGTACAGAAGAGATGGAAAAACACAAACTGGAAGAAGTAGCAACCCCAAGCACCAACCATGCAAACATCAACCCATGTGAAAAGTTTTATATCTGAAAATAAAATAGCTTTCAATATTTGGCATAAAAATGCTGTACTGGCATTTAAATTGGCATAAAGTTCAGAGTTCCTCATTTTTACACCTTAAGAGTATTTATTTTCACAACAAATAGAGGGCTATGGTGTTATAATCTGCTCTCTAAGAAAGAAATAGCACAAGAATGTGAAGCTATTTTTTCAAAATGCAGGTAGCAGTTTGAAACACTCCATTGTACAAAAGAAAATGAGAATGAACCCATAATCCATTTTATACCAGCTTATAACAAAAAGTCTTTCATTAAAAGCCACAACCTAGCTTCCTTCCCTCATGTACAGCTACAGGGTAAAGTTTTTAATGATTGAGTGTGGGAGCTGTTTGTTTTGGTTTTAAGAATATTCTTTTGCCTACAGATTAAAACGAGAAATCCTAATCATTACTGCCAAGGATAAAATCCATTTTTTGTGTAAGATCTTGGAACTGAAACCCCTCAAGTAAAACCCATCTATAACTGCAAACACTGGGACATAAAGTTTTAAAGTTCTTATGATATGGGCTTTGCAGAACAATACATCTATCAATGACAGCAAGTAAAAAAACTTCTGAAACATCACTGACAGCAAATTTCCTTGCAAAGTGTTTTGTCTCAAATAGACAGACTTTTAAGTATCATCACCACTTGAAAAAAAATTCAAGACACACTGATACCACTGCTCCTCTCCCAATAAGTTTCCAATACATCACACAAAGCAGAAGGGAAAAAAATGGAATCTAAAAACATCACCTTGGAACTTATTAACCAAAGAGATTGCAGCAATGTTTATTGACTCAATGAAACAATCAATATCTTCTGAAACCTCCTTTATGCATCAAGATAGCTTTATGTTTTTTTTTATAAATACTCTGAAGTAGCAAGTGTGGGTTATTTGTCTTGAGCAACTAATTATATAGCCAAATAAATTTTCCAAAGTAAAATTTAGATGCAACAGGGGAAGCACAGCAGTTTCAAGGAGGTTCAGGTGAATTATAGAAAAATAATAATAAAACAAAAAATCACATAAACTACGAGCAGCAAAATTGAGAATCTCGTCATGTTTAAGAGAGTAAATCTTCCAACAGGTTTTTGAAATAACTCTCACTATCAGAAACAAAATGTTTCTCTTGCTCATGTTCTAGTCTTCTGTAGCTGAAATTATTGCTACTTTATACTAGGAGTCAGTGGTTTATGTAGGTGACAAATACAAAAAGTTTAGTAGAACTTGTAAACAGATTAAGTTGAGAACTTAAGATGTTCATCCCTGCTATGTAAGGTGGAGCCTGCTTAGGTCAACAGTGTGGATTTAATAAAAATCTTGAAGCTAACCTACTCAAAGAAATTACTGTACATATCTAAACCATCAGCCATCATTAACAATCTTTTCCCATCATTCAAATCAATACAACAAAAACACTGTTAACTAAAGTTGACCTGTGAGGCCACAGAAAGTTTTAGGTCTTTTGGGATGCAATTATGTTTTTCAAATAAACAATTAGGAAAAAAGAAAGCCGAACATATGTATTTTCTACATGATTTTACAGAATTTTGAGACTAATTTAGCCACTGCTGATAGGCAAAAAAAAAAAAGTTTCTAATGCTTTGAAATGCATAACCCACAGACATAAAAGCTCTTTGTGTGTTAGGCTTTTTTGTTGGGTTGGGTTTTTGTTTGGGTTGTTGTGGAGTTTCTATGCATTAAATCAGACAGTGTATTTTTTTGTACAAGGTGACATTTGCCAAATTAAAAGCAAACTTTCAAGTCTCTTGGTAACAAAAGAATTGTTAATCCTTTCATGCTCAGTCCTGCTGGGCATGGACCTTCCACAATAACTTTAAAAATCAAATAAGAAAAATTTGTGGATGCTAATACAGATAACAGTCTAATGCCTGCAGTTCCAATGAACAACAAAAAAAAAGTATAAACAGAAACAATGTTTAGCAGAAAATAATTAATGGTTTTGACCTCTTAATTTTTTATTTTTTTTCCAATAGAACAGATGCAGATTTTATGTTGTTTTCCTCATGAACAACCTCAACATATGAATGCATTTCTACACCTGTATTGCCATTACAGTTGTGATAATGGAAAAGAGATAATTTGGGCAGATTATAACACCATCACTGCAGGTCATACACTGCACCAGCCAGGCACCTGTTTGTACTTGCTAAGCCTGAATTCTTTGCCCCTTTGCCTTCTTTACTTTTCTTCATTTTTACTAGTTAAAAAAGTTTCATAGGTTTTTTTTTTGTTGCTTTCTTGTTTGTTTTTTCTTAAGAAGAATCATCACAATTTATGACCTTAATGAATCTGTGTTCTTTCAACTAAAAATGACTTACGGTGAAAGTAGCTGATCATTGTACATATTTTGCATGTCCATAGCACATCACTTGCACTCACCTGTAACAGTACATAACAGAAAGTGGAGGGAAGGGGAAGAGAAAGGCATTATAAGCTCAACTGAAAAAAACTAACCCAATGTATTAAAGTAATTTGTAAACACATACTAGACCATCAGAAGTCTATATTTCAAAGGTTTACTTGGTTCATTCATTGTTACATTAATAGGTTTTTTGCTTATGGAACATATTCAGAAGATATTTTTTCCTCTGTTACTCCTTGTCTGTGTATAGTATGAGACTAACTACTTTTAAACAGCTTTAAAAAAACATTGGCAAGTATTCATGTATCCAGAATGTATAAAACTAAGCAGAAAGCAATGCCATAAATATATGGGTTTATAGACAATTGATAGGAAGAAAATACGTTGCTTACTCTAAACTATGTTTATTAGACAAATTAAAACATAATGTGACGCCCAGTGTTTAAAAGCAGGAACCTGTACTTACAGATATCAGACAGAAATTCTGATATAGATATCAGAATTTATTTTGCAATTGAAAAGTTATTTTGACACATTTGACTAGAAAATCAGAGGTGCATAAATATTTAGATGCATTTATACAACTAGAATTAAAAAAGAAAAAAGTAGAAAAGTCCCCAGTCAGTTTTCAGTCAGTAAGAACTGCCATATCATCCTATATTTTAGCTAAGAAGAATTAAACAGATTTATTCCTGTGGAACTTTCATGCTACTAATAGCAAGTTCATTTGGTTTAAAAGTAAATTTGACATCCCTAGTTATTATTAAACAACCCACTGAAAGAGGTTGAAGTTTCTGATTTTGCTTATTAATTTGTTTTATTTACTAGGTTCTGTAAGAAGTTGAAGTCTTCTTCTCTAATAATAATAATAAAAAAATATCCTAAAAATTGCAAGTGTGTTAGGGAGGTATTAATAAATATAAAGGAAATATTGTCATAAAAAGCATTGAAAACCATGTCAATTCAGTTAAAATGGAAGTGTCAGCTTCTGAGGTCAATTTATTATATCAAGTTTTAAAAGTCAGTGTTATGTAAACTGACCATGACTTTTTTTTTTTTTTGCATGCAAGCAGTGAATAAAGTCCATTTTAAAAATCTATTTTAAAATCCATATTTGAACGTCATTTGACCTTGAAATAACATGGCCGTAGGGTTCTAGCCTGAGTCAGTCAAGCCATTGACCTAAATCTATATAGTACTTTGAATAAACCTTGTAACTCTTTGAATGCCAGGGTATCAGAACAGCAGTCTTGCAGTAGGACAGAAACAGAGGTTTGGAAAGTAAAATAAAGAATAGCAAGAGGGAACAAGTAGTGAAAAATGAGCAAAATTGAGCTTTCCGCTTGCCTACTCAGCCTTTTGTTGGCTTCTGAATGCCTTATGGATCAGACTTCATTTATGCTGGTTTTGCCTTTTTTCTCTTATGTTCCTTTTTTTGTTCGAAGGTAACAGCTAATAAAACACTATAGCTATTCCTATTACTTTCTCTACCCTCATTTCAAAGGCTGGATTTCAGTCACGCAGAACACTCGGGTTTTTAATTTTTATAGCTGCAGAAATTATCAAATTTAGACAGATTAGATGCCTTTAAAAATTATCCAAAACTACTGATATCTCCATATTCATGCCTTGTTTCTTTTGCTTCAGTTTTTAACATACCAGTTATCACATATCTGTAGAAATTTCAACTGCTAGCCACAGAACTATCACCAAAACATGAAATCATATAATTAACTACTTAGATGATGTAGAAATAAAATTTTTAACTAACTGTTCAAAAAAAAAATGTAATGAGCCAGCATAAAGAGTGTTCACTCTTATATGAAGAGTAAATAAAGAACAATGAATCCAAAGTACACAAGATTTTCCTAGTCACTGAGCACATGTTCCAGTAACATGGTAATATAACTATACTTAATGGTGGCATCAGTCTGTAAATATTTGTTGACTATAAGTGAAGAAATATAAAAAACAGGGTATAATTTCAAACACAGTTGATCATACTTGTAGAATTTCTGCTGCAGTAAATATTCTGACTCTTTTTAGAAGGGTATTGCAAGAGAAACAATGGCAAAAACAATAGTTCATATTACTAGAAATATGATTAGACTCTTTGGGGAAATGACAGATGTATACATACATTTCATTCACCCTAATAAATACATTTAGTTTGCAGTTTGTTTTTCCTTATCATTCACAATTAAAGACACTTCATAGCTTAGAGAGAAGTGATTATTATACAGTTTTATGCAGAGAAAAAATGTAGATCTCAGTTCTTAACATGTTCAGAGCTTCAGCTTTTGTGTTGTTTTAAATGAAACAAAATGCTTCTGTTTTGCTAGTTAACACCTGCAGTAAAAAAAAGAAAAAGTAAATTAAATACACAAACAAGAAATAGCTCCTCAATGGGTGTAAAAATAATTTCCATTGAACTACTGAAATTTGAAATATGAACCTGTTGTGCATTTATACTATTTTTCATACAATTTAGACAAATGTAAACAAAAAACTCACTGCTATTTTTACTACAATGCAAGTCCTAAAGTATGCCTAAACATATTTGCAAAACCTTAATCATGAGTAATCTAAGAGAAGAAACTGTTTTGCTCGTTTAAAGCCTTTGTTCCAGATTTAATAAGCATCAGCAAAGAGAATCACATTGTACTCACTAATCTAGTGAAGCGCGAGCCCAAGACAGTTCCAGAAATGCCACCCATTCCAGCCTAGATAAGAAAGACTGACTCTCATGAATTTCCCTCTATTCTATGCTGCTCTGGAACTGGCTAACCAGCAACCATGTACTTCCACACACAAAGTAACACCCAGTGAAAAGCAGTGGAGCCATGCACGATTTCTAGCCCTGTTTAGAAGAAAAAGTGTTTGGAAAGCAATTGGCTTAGTCTTACCCTCCTGTATATTTAAGGAAGCCAAGACACTCACTGAAGGTTGTCTCCATTCCTTGTAGGAGGATTCTCAGAATCCACCAGCACTGTGAGCCACACTGGATGGTGTTGTGGTTTGAGGCTTTCAAACCCATGCAGCCGCTCTCTCACTCCCCTCTCTTTCTTCCTCAGTCCGAGGGGATGGGGAAGAGAATCAAAAGAATGCAACTCCCACAGGTTGAG
>JASSUY010030105.1:0-10903 GCA_032466535.1 Forpus xanthops
TCTCCTGGAAGGCATGCTAAGGCACATGAAAAACAACAAGGTGCTTGGTGACAGCTAGCATGGCTTCACTAAGGGGAAATCCTGCCTGACCATGAAAGAACAATTTGGTGTTCTATAATTGGGCTACTGAACTGATGGATTGGGGCAAAGCAATTGACGTCATCTACCTGGATTTGTGCAAAGCATCTGACACTGTCCTGCACGACATCCTTGTTTTGGGGAATAGGTTGCCCAAAGAAGTGGTAAATGCTCCATTCCTGACAGTGTTCAAGGCCAGGCTGGACAGAGCCTTGGGCAACATGGTCCAGTATAAGGCATCCCTGCCCAAAGTAGTGGTGTTGGAACTAGATGATCTTAAGTCCTTTCCACCCCTAACCATTCTGTGATTTGCCTCAAATGTGTACATTTAAAAATAAATTATCAGATCAGAAGGAAGCATAAATAAATTAAAAATAAAAATAAATTCTGAAATCTCAGATTTTTAATTTTATGGTTTAGGACCTAACTGTCTCAAGCGACTAATAAATTTCTACCATAGGAGAAAAGCTAGAGTGAATTTACCACACTTTCAGTTTTCTATCCTACAAGGGAGGAATATCTGCAGACACATATTGCCAAAGTTAACTCAGAGAAATGGACATTTACTACTATGAAAACAATCTTGAGAAGAAGCAGCTGTGACTTTTGCTGCTCCTAGTAAAATTACATATGGCTTTTATAATTATATGAAGTTTTATTATAAAATTGCCTTTGGGTATTGCCTTACTTACGACAATAATAACATTTTATTTTCTTTTTTTTTTCCTCTGAAATCCTCAGATTTCTGCAGTTCTCTAATCCACTAAGAATAACCTACTATTTAATTGAATTAGCTCTGTAAATACCACTTTCTGCTGCTTCAGTAAAGAATGCACTAAATGTAATAATAGAAACAAAAGAATTTATCATCTTCTTCGCAAAATCCCCCAAATCTTCATAACACTCACACCAAAAAGAGCTTATAATAGGTACTAGTAGGAAAGGAACATGTATTTCTCCTTTCATATTATTTTGCAAGCATATATTCTTGCTTTGTCAACAAGATTGTAAAATTTAAAAAAATAGCTGTATTAGTACTAAAGGAAAGTTAAAAAGTGTCCAAACCTATTTATTTTTCTAGTGATTTCCTGGCTGGTTTGTGTTTAGGGTTTTTTTTTGTTAGCATGGGTTCCTTAATAAATAATGTGCTTTTAGCAAACGCTTCCTGTTAATTCTGAAGTCAAAACTAAAAATCAATATCAATTTTCAACAGAAGTCACAGGCGCACCATGATTCTAAAACTGTACTACACTCAACTGTTCTCTCAGGCATCCAACAACAATCTGTAAGAGTTCACAACATTTTGAATTCAATTCTCAATGATGAAAAATTTTTTACACACACCTACGCTGTATTTATCAATGTAGGAGCACTTGTATTGCCAAGCACAGACAACTAGATAGAGCCAGTGAATTTGCCATTAGCTGTATGTAAGCCAAAGGCTGACAAACTGTATTTCTTTAAAATGTTTTTAACAGTGACACATATAAAGAAGAGCTAATATCCCAAAGCCCTAGACACCCACAAAAGTGATGGAGAAAAGGATAATTGCTAGGAGTATGTTATCAGCAAAAATGCATTACAGCATGAAAAGGCACAAACATTGCCTGCATTCAGCAGGCCACACACTAATGAGATTGCCTCTCACAGTTGCAGTTGATAGAGGAGCAGAACAGCTCCCTAATTAGATTTACCAGCTAGGGGCCTATATTGTCTTCTCAGCACTAGCAAGTTGGGAATGCCACAATCTTCTGCAGTGAAAGGAAATGAGATGTCTTCCTTACTTCCCACATAACCAAAACGATTATGAGTCGGGAGCATCTTGATCACTTCATCTGCTCATTCACAAAGGATAATTACCTCAGTTTGACATTTTTACAAGCCTTGAAGTTATTGAAGGTAAGCCTTAGGTAAGTCAGATGTATACCACTGACAACAGTAATCTACTTCATAATATTTTATTAAATTTTTCTCTTGCTCTGGTCCAACTCTTCCTTGCTATGAGATCATAACATGTTTATGCGTAACCAAAACTGCCTCCTATTGAAACATACATACAGGTAAAATATTTGCATAGAGACCACAGTGTCCATTCCTATTTCAGTCTTTTCACTCCAAGAGCATAATAAAATGAGAAGAACAGTTTCTATATATTTTTTTCTACAAATCATGCTGAGAGAGTACAGTGTCGAACCATATCACCTAGATCCTGTGACCATATTGATGCGTACTAATACCTGAACTCAGGTGGAAATTCCAATATTCAGCTGCTTCTGTGCAGGAAACAGAAGCAACTAGTAAAGGACCTGACTGGGGACTGATCTTTCTGCCTCTGATTCAATGGGCATAGCATGACATTTATTCCAATATTGTGTCTTGTTACAATTACCCAAACTGGCTTCATAAATTCTTTATTCTTACATAATCTTGCTGACATGACTCGGTAGTTGAAATTGAACTTGATACATACCATAAGGATGGCAGCATATAATACTAATGTTGCCTGCATTTTGTTACAATATATGTATTTCAATAGTGTGCAGTTTTGACAAAATGAAACTTTTTTGGCTTTTAAATTGCCTTGCTAATTTTTGCATTAAGTTATAGGGTTGTCTTCCCCAGTTAGAATAATTCAAAGTCTCATTTAGGGCAAATCTCATTTAGGGAAAGATCTTGATAATATTCGTAATCTTGACATTAATACAGAAGATGGCACATTTTTTGTTTTCTGTGAAAATCTGCCAAAATTTTTTATTCAAAGTCAATGAGGTGAATCAGCTTTTTCACACTAGAAACAATTTTGATACTGCTGGCAACACTCTCCAAGATCCCATTTTCACAGAGCAGCCTTGTGCCTTGGGAGATCAGTACATTATACAAAAATATTCTCAAAGCTCTCAGTCTTTCTGAACTGTATTAGTCCTACCAAGGTCATCATAACACCAGCACAGGAGAAAATGGCACACCACCAACTGAAAAAAGCATGTTTTGTACAAGGACCCTAGAAGTTAAAATTGACTCTCCATTGAAATAAAGGTCTCAGGTGCGTGGTGATAAACATGAGGGATAAATGGCTGTACTTGCATACCTTAATAAGCTGCTACATTAATTGTGACTACAGTGTATGGAGGATGTATAGAGTCCAGTATGAAGTGCACAGCAGGCATGCTCTGAAATAACTGATTTTCTAAGTTCCCTGGTGTTATCTGATGACTAAATTGGAAGCTGTTAAACAATAAAGAAAGGAGTTGCAAGAAAAAAATACAGTATCACTATTACAGGAGTTGTGTTGTCTGAAGAATTCACCTTTATTACTCTCTGTGCCACAAAGATCCTGTATGTTGGTAGTCATGTAAGACAAACTAAACTCTTTGCTTATGTTCACTAATTGCATGTTCCTCATTTTCTTGATGCACACCCTAAGGTCTGGTCTGCAGAAGTGCTGAGCTGGCAGAGTTGCAGTGGAAGACAACAAGGTCTATGCTCTAATTGTAACATGTCCTATATAACTCTAAATATTAGTGAAGATGATCAGAGCCCATGCATCTCAAGTTGGACATCTAAAATTAGCCAACGCTGACTTTAGAGCCCCTCAGATACTGATCCATAAAACATTATAAACACAGAAACAAAACCCCCCACTCCTTTACTAGGCCATTGTGAAGGTAGGTTGCTAGAGCAAATATTCACATGCTGTAATTGTAAATATCACAGAATAAGTCATAAGAGAAGTAGCAATATCATTCCGTGTCGTGGGTGATACAGGACACTGGGGAAAACAGCATGCAAACAGGTTTTCAGAGAACACAACCTGGTGCTCAGAAGCCTAGGCAAAGAATTTCAGAAAATTATACTAATGTCTGATTATTTCATAATGCTGTATTTTGACAATGGACATTTTATATGACAATATATGTGTACACATATGATTTTATATTAAAATTGAATGGCAACTAGAATGCTGCTGGTTTACATGTAACACAGTCACAAAAGAGAAGACTTTGTTGATCTCTCACCTACAATATACCAAAGAGCAGACATCTAACACCACACTGAATACTAAATCCCTGCATACAGTACTAGAGTAAGCATGCAGGACAGCATTAAACACATTTAAAAATATGCACAAGAAGAAGAAAGCACTGCTGCTCATTTTTACATGCAATTACATGCCATTAGACTGCTTCAGGATTAATGCTGCTCTCCCTACAGATTTTAGAGGGATCCTCTTAAGTACTCTACTCTATGCTGGAATTGTTAGATGACTCTTTATATTTAAATCTGAATATTTAGTAGTGGAAACAAATGTAATTTACACTGAGATTAAACCACATTAAGAACTATGTCAATCAGTTTTAGGAACAGTTTTGTGGGAATAGAAAATAAGCAAGAGCAGCTACAGTCTTCGCAAAGATTGCGAGGCAGTAAGAGCGTAAAAAATTGCATTCTGCTTTTATTTTGTAGAAGCAACAATAGTGCTTTTTTTAAAGTATCCAGAATGCATTGTCATAATAACTACTGAAAAAAATAAGCATCTGAATCTAACATTTAAAAAAAAAGTTAAGAAAGTAAAACTTATTTTCTTAATCAAATTGGTCATGTATGACTTCATCGCAACCAAGAGATTAATTTCGCTCACAGGGATTATCTGAAATGAGTTTTTTCAATTAACAGTCACTAGCTGAATCAACCCCTAAGGAGATCTCAGTCTGTGTTATACTATACTACACAAGTAAACTTGGCAAAAGCTGAAAAAGCAGTGAGACAAAGGTTCTCCTTGGTTTATCAAAGGAAACTCATTATCTGTGAAACCCTTTTATTTACTAATTGTAATTTAAAACTGCTGTACAATCTTTTCAGTAAAGATAATTATCTGTAGAACACATGGCTACTTCCTACTACATTGATTTATTTTTTTTTAAAGTATGGGCTCCACTCAAGTTTCAGTCTGAACCTGAAAATAAGGGACTTTTGTTGTCACACAAATCTCTCATAACAGCATGATACTAGCATCAAAGGCATTGGAAGAGATGCATGTAATTGAACAGCTGTGGACTTGCTATGTACCACCCTACAACAAACACTGGCTATCAAGATGACCCTGTATACACTCCCTTTCAAGCACATCTTTCCTGGGTGTAACCTCAACTCAGCTTTCTTAGAGAGCGAGTCTAATGCTTAGACATGTTCCTGGTCTTTGCAAACAATGAGATCCATCCAAGTATTTTAGCATAAGCTCTCAAGCAGTCCTATGACTTCTAAATATTTTTAGTGTCAACTGGGCTCAGATATAAGTTTGTTTTAAAATCAAGCATTCCCTTCAACTAGGCAGCTCCAAACCCAGATGGTGAGTGGAAAAGACAGCCAGAGAACTGTGAGGGCTGTTTGTTAGAGGAAGTGTTCATACAGTTTCACAGCTCAGTGCTAATAATCACCGGGTACTTTTCTCCTCTGTAGCCCCATGTTCACCAAGTCTGACTTAGACTTAATATTCCTTAGATGAGGTATTGGTTGTGTTGTCATTATTGCTACCTCATATAAAAAAATACTTTCAGGATTAGTCCTCATATATAATTTTGAGTATACAATTAACTGGAATAAGTGAAAAGTTCCTTGTTGTTTTATCCATCTCCACATCTCAGTCTCTGTATTTTCCTGTCTTACTTCCACTCATTTGCTCTCCTTATTCCTCTGCATACTAATAAGTGGATCATTTACAACAGATAGTTTTGAAATGCTTAGAATTAATTGTGAGGTATCTTCTGTCATTTTGATGGATAATAGAAAGTACCTTGCTCAAAAGCCAGTGAAAAATAATGTGTTACTGAAAAAAATGCAGAGAAACACTCCATTTAAAATTGCTGAAAACCGCAAATGTTCTTTATGTACATTAAGGTAATTTGAAATAAATTTTATGAAAAGCAACTGCCATTTTAAAAGGCATCATTACAGTTTCCTGAAGATGACCTAAATCCACTGAATACACTGACCGAAAAGTCCAGTCCTCAAAACTGTATTTCACTGTGCTTGCTTTTTCAGCTATGTTATGAAGAATTCTTCATTAAAATTCTGTGAGTATAGAGAACATGTAAGATTTCAGTAAGAGAATTTAAGTGGAATGTTTGTCATTCCGCCATTAAGAGTATTTGGAACAAAATATACCCATATTTACTTTCTCTTGTTTATTATACAGATCTAAATACTGATTTTAAATCAGAGTGTTAGGTAGAAACACTTCTAAATTCTCATATTTTCAGAGGAAGCATGTGCAGCAGATAAAACATGATTTGTCTATAAGAGATATGCCAAATAGGATATGAATCAAGTGTAAAATACAGTTCAAACTGAATTTGTACTTGGCAGCTCCCTTATTAGTTAGTATTCTTAGCACTTTTAAATTACAAACTATTGTAACCAGAGATGTGGTTTTCCACATGAAAAAAAGAACACTTGCTTTTTCTTTTAACTGATGTGTCTCTAAGGTAAATTTGATAATTGCTACTGAAAAACTATTACAATCTTGATAAGCTTAATACTTAGGTACTCAGTATTTAATATACCTTTAGATTTTAAAATATTTTTAAGTTGCATTAAGTAATTGAGGCTTAGGTATATTTAAGTTGTTACTAATTCTGGACCTAAGTAAGTTATTACTAATTCTTCATCATGCAAGTCATGTAGAAAATCTCCTGTCAAGTTTTCTATATGTCATAAATCATTTTAGTTTATTAGTCAACTGAAATACCTTTCATGAGCTTTCATATTACATATACATATACATATACAGCAGCATTTAGTATACAATTCCCCCTAAAACTTAACGATTCATTTGCCAGTCTTTAAAACTTTTAGCATTTTTTCCCTGATGTAATCCTAATAATTACAAATAAATATCACATCAAGCACATATGCTTAACAGACATTCTTGTTAACCAACTCTACAAAATTTCCAGTAACTGAAGTGCAGGAAATTCTCTGGCATTTCTTGCAACATGCCCTACTTCCTTCCTTCTTAGCTTTTCAACTCCAATATGCTTTCAACAACTTCTTGTATTGCTGCACTGTGAACTGTTTGCAGTCAAAATGTTAGCTGTGAGGTCAACACACTGCAGAAGGCCATCCAGCTGGCAGCAAAAAGCTACTTTCTCTGTATAAATAGTAGGCTTCCCTTTAATGTCTTTGTTAACCTTTGAAGCGTTTTGAATGTCCGTCTGTGTTCTGTGGTTAAACTTCACCATTTCGTACTCCAAAAAAAGACAGTAATTTAACATAAATTTATTGCTTTTTTTCTTTGTTAAAAAGGGATGAGCATAGATCCCCTATATCAGCTATCATGTACGTATATAGCTACACATGTAAATGTATATGCCAAAACATGCCATTCATGTTTGTGTTCCAGTAATATCATTGCTTTTGTGCAACAACCTACCAAACATATAAATCTCTCTTCCTAATTATCTGGAAATCTGGACAGCCACCTAAAACTATGTGGCTGTCTCATCCTTTAAGCAGTGACACATTTTCACCACATATCCCTGACACATACCCTGATTTCAAAGCAGCTGCTGCAATTCCCAGTTCAGAATTTAAAGAACTCGAGACATTTCCTACATAACTGAAGAAAGTATCCCAAGACACCACTACTGAAATGAGTTGAACTTGCCTTAATTCCTTCTCTTCTCAAGCAACCCCCCCCCACACTCCTTGTATTGCTAGGGAACAACTGCTTCAGAAATCCTGTCTGTTGATGCTGCCCACTGCATACTCCCAAAAGCTGACTGGGAAGTATAAGGAGACATGATGATGGAAATTTTATATTTGTACATTTAAGATAATTGTTTATTTGTCATTTGTGAAGAGTGTTTACTTGTTATATACTCCAGAGTATGTATTTCTTGAAGATGTAAGTGCAAACACAAGAAAATATCACAACTAAAATAAGAATCTGCAAGAGTAAGAGCTACAACAAACACCTGACAGACTTCAGAGATGGGGAAGAAAGTTCTTCTACCCACAAAAAAAATAGTCTGAGTTTGCTAAATCTCAAAAAGGCACAAAGGAAACTGAAGTCTAGAGCAACAAAATGTTTGCTTTGGGGTTTTTGACTGCAGAAGGGTTAGGGTTAGGGTTAGGGCTAGGGTTAGGGTTAGGGTTAGAGCAAAGCAAAACACACATCCTGTTCTCATTAAGTAGTTGAACCAGTAAATGAGAGATTTAAAATGGATCTGTCAAAGTGATTTCAGCTGGAGTTTCTTCCAAATGGGTATGTATCTGTGCTTATTTTGCTGCAAAATGGAAACCACAAAGATAAGGGGGGGCAAAGGGGAAGGAAGAGTGTATGTGTGTCTACTTCTAGGGTGGCCTGGAACTAATTAATTCTCTTGTGTTAGTAGAACTGTACTTTCAAAACAAATTTTAAAAGTCTTCTTAAAAGTAAACTAGCAAGAACTATTCTGGCATTTCTGAAATTAAATGCTTTATTTTGACTTTTTCAGAATGAGCAAATTGAAAATAAATCTTCTACCAACTTTAAACTTGTGACCAAATTCCAAACAGGATCCATACGTAGCTTCAGCATCTATGAAATTTCAGTTTTCTCCTAACTTCCTACTCAGTTAAATGTCACCGAGCTCCACCTGTAAGTACTGTAAGGGTGTCAGTTATCGAAACATCCCAGAATGCAGTATTTCGCTCTTGAATAGTAATTTATAAACTCAAAGCACCTGTTTCATGCAACTTTCTGGATTCTCAGAATCCAGACCAACATCCCAGTATCCTGTGCTTCTGAGGAAACTTGGAAGATTTCATCCTGTGTCATATATGGAAGCAGGAAGTCTGCCATCTAATAGACCTGTAAAGAATGCTGCTGCTAGAGAAACTGGTTGAGTAGTATCATTTTCCTGGCAACTTGATGACTGTTTCTCTAACCTAAGTCAATCAGCAAAAAGAATAAACTTGTTGGTTTTCCTAACAGTTTATTGCTACTATTTTTTCCAAGTACTTTTGCTTTCTTCTCTTTATCTGTAATTATTCCTTAAAGAGAAATGGTATTTTTCAATTTACAGGCTCCCACTTGAATAAACGAAGGACCCATAGCCTGTTATCTTTCAAGACAGAAAAATAATTACCAGATCAGATGGAGATCTGAGTTAGCATTTTTTAAAAAATACAGAAAGTGCACATACTGCAGTTTCATTAGAAGAGGTTAACACTAGAAAGATGGATTTTCATCTCTTCTAGATTCCTTTCTGTATGGAACTGGGCATCAGCCAACATTTGTTCCCCAGCCTACAGTACCGTTTCTTTTTAGGTGAGCATATTAAGTTTTGTAGTTGCAACTACCTCTCTTGCATTTGTTAAGAAAGATTTACAAGACGAACATCTGTTCTGAAAAAAATCCACTACTGCTGGGATCTTACTAAATTACAAGCATGTTTCATATCAGACTTTTAATGATTATAATGGCCATGTGTTTAATCTCCACATAAACACTTTGAGATTGATGTAAAAGGGTAAGTCTGGCTTTTGGATTTATTTTATTTTTCTTTAATATGGAGACTGCGTATTTATGACACCACATGTCGCCATCAGCTCCTGAAGTGTCTTTAATCCTTCATTCCTGAGACAGCTATTGCTAACTTCTGGAAGAGCAGTTTGGGGACATCATCTCTGTAGATGCTGTTACAAGTAGCTGGTGGTGGTAGGAAGAACTGAGTAGGTACACAAAGAGGCAGTGTAACAACAACAGAAATTTGTCATGAAAAAAGGCAAGAGGAAGGGAGCAAGTTGTGTTTGACCAAATGTACTAGTGACATGACAGCAGAGATAAATGAGTTTCACTTCCATACAGAACAACCCTGAAAGGCAAACTTCTCAACTACAATAAAGCAGAAACCTTCCTTGGGAACTGAATGATTCAGTGTGATGTAATAATACACAGTCAAGCAAAGCGTGAAAGTGTCTGGAGTTTGACTCCACTTCTGTACTATTCAAAAAAGATGAAACATATAGCACCATAATATTAATTCTGAAAGGCAGCCAAGACAAAAGGAAGTGTTTCTTATAGAATAATAGAATGGTTTGGGTTGGAAAGGAAATTAAAGATCACCTAGTTCCAATCCCCCTGCCATGAACAGAGACATCTCCCATTAGACCAGCTTGCTCAAGGCCCTATCCAGCCTGGCCTTCAAACACTGCCAGGGATGGGGCAGCCACAACTTCCTTGGGCAGCTTGTTCCAGTGCCTCACCAACTTCACAGTAAACTTAAACACTTACTCTTATCCCAATGAATAGGCCACCATGCTCTTCAAAGAACGACTTACAGCACACATTTAACTCCAAACAACTTGCTGAAAATAATATATAATTATATAATAAAGGACTGTGCCATCATGCAATGCACAGAAACTGCATGAACTACCTTAATTCCATCTCTAAATGATTGGTGTCCTATTAATGATATTTTCTTAATGCAATTTTTCTGCATTTGGTACTGTTCTAATTCATAACAGCCCTCACAATTGAACCCAGCTAATGAATACTATGGCCACAGTACACTGGGCAATGATAAGCCAAGCTGTAAGTAGAGACATATTTTCTGTTTTAGTTAGAAGACTATTCCTACAACTGCTGATGCATTTATGAAGACACATCACAACTGTGCAAACTGCAGCTAGGCATAGTGTCATGGGTTCAGCAGCAGCAGTTATTTTTTTCTTTAAGCAGTAGCTGGTGTAGCACTGTGTTTTGGATTTTTAGTTTGGGAACAGTGCTGATAACACCAGTGTTTATAGTTATGGCTTAGAATGTTCAGACTGGCCAAGG
>JASSUY010030107.1:0-14075 GCA_032466535.1 Forpus xanthops
CCATTTGTTCTATAGCATACCCAAGAATGATACGTAAGGCTCTTGTATCAGGAAAGTATGGACTAAAATTAAATTATATCTGTGTCATTTAAGGGGATGGCCTTATTTGAATTCAGGTATTTCTCAGAAACCAGTGAGATTTGCACAGACCTAAATGAAAACAAAATCTTTCCCTGAAAGTATCATCCATTACTGTTAAATATGTGCAGTCATTTTCTCCTTCATGTAATTTCTGAGTAGGGCAAAGAGGGAACTTACGAAGTTTTACCACTGCCAGTGGGTCCCAAAATTGCATTCAGTCCTGGTCTCATGATGCCACTGTGAGACAAAACAGATGGGTTTTATAAAATAAATGGGTGATTTTCTCTCTCTTGTGTCACCTGGTAGGCCAGTGTAAATTGCCTGTAGAACTACCTTCTGCATCCTACTAATTTTGGAATTAATGAAGCTGCCTGATCACAAATGATATTTATGATATGTCAAACTCCACCTTTTTTTTTATTTCTAATTCAAGAAATAATCCTCATATAATGAAGACAACATAGAAATTGTGAGCAAAATGTAGGAAAATTGGTATGCATGCTTTTCCCCCATGGATCTCTAGCAAACACTTGTTTTAACCCATTCAGTTCTAAAGGTATTATTCCCTTATGAGAGAGAATAATGGCCCTAAAGACAGAATATATTAGGGATTGTACTTACAGAAACCACAGTTGATAGTTTCTCTGTCTGAATTTAAGCCACATGAAACTCAAAAGCCAGATAGAAACGATTCAGTATTTGTGAAAAAGACTATACAGAAATTGTACAGTACATGAAAAACCAGATGCCTTCTCTTTATCTTTTTTTGCTGGATATCGTGTTTTAAGCCCAACTAGCAGCTAAGTACCACACATCCACTTGCTTACTCCCCTTGTCCTGGTGGGATGATGGGGAGAATCAAAAAGAAAGTAAAAACCATGGTCTGATATAAGAACAATTTAATAGTTTAAATAAAGTAAAATAATAATAACAATACTAATAATAATAATAAGCATAGTAGTTAAAAGGGAAAGGGTGAATGAAACTGAAGAAAAACAAGTGATGCACGACACAATTGCTCACCACATACTGGTCAATGCCCAACACAGCCCTGAGCAGTGATCATTGGCTCCCTCCATTTTATATACTGGGCATGACATGCTGTGGTATAGAATACCCTTTTGGTTAGTTCAGGTCAGGTGCCCTGTCTTTGTTTTCCTCCCAGCTACTTGTGCCCCTCCCTAATGGCAGAGCATGAGAAACTGAAAAGTCCTTGATGAGGGTAAGCACTCTTTAGCAGCAACTAAACACTGGTGTGTTATCAGCATTATTCTCTCATACTAAATCCAAAATACAGCACTGCACCAGCTATTAGGCAGAAAATCAACTATCCCAGCCAAAAACAGGACAATGGAGAATGTGAAGGCACTGCTGCTATTTTTCCTGACTAGCCCCTAAAAATACATGCTCAAACAACTTTGGCGTACACAAGAATCATGTACAAATATCTGCCTGTTTGTTATGATACTAGGTTTATCTTGAACTGCACTCTGGTACTGGTTGTTATCAGTGATATCAGTACTTGGCTGTGGACCTGGCCCAGTAGACCTGCTCCTTTTGCTCTTCCTGAGCATATTTGCTCTTTCCTGTAATTGTTGCCTTCAATTTGTTATTGTGGAGATTTATGGTTCCACAGGTTAAGAAGTATATACATTATACACAAGTTATGTTACATTATGTGATTTTAACACAAAATAACAATATGTAATAAAATAAATGCATATGTTGCATTTTCTAAAAGAGAAAAGCATAATGTGTGCTTAACATCGGTCTTTTAAAATAAGCCACAAAATGGGCTTTCTGTTCACGTTATTGCAAATGACCAATGTCAATCAAGTTGCCATAACTTACAGCTCTTGGGGAAAGTACACAAGATTTTAAGAGCTCTTGTTTAGAAGGTGTGGAAATTGCTTGTGCAAAGAGTGGGACAGACAGAGCTACACAAAAGATTGAATATTTATGACAGAGATTGGGGTTAGGGGCTGAAAATCATGTTTGCCTTGGAATGGCATACTGTATGAGTACTTGCCACTTAGCTTAACTACTGAACTGTGAATAGGCAAACTTTATGCATAAATTATTGAACAAAGGCCACAACAATGTGATTGCTTTATTGCAGTAGTGCTCAGTGTTGGGGATAGGAGAAAACTTTACATCTCTTCAAAGTTAACCTAACCCTCATTTATATTACTGTATTAAACACTTTAAGTTAAAACACCCAAAGTTAATCTTCCCAAAGGCTGCCTTAGCAAAGGAGATGCAAACATTTGGGACAGGCTACTGGTATCTCAGTTACACACCACAGCACAGTGGAAGACTTGCCAAGTAGTCTAAAACAGCCACAGCTGGCTTGTGTGCCCCCATGCCGATTAGCAGCCAAAGAAGGCAGTCTCTCCCTGGTGCCAGCAGTGTGAGCTCTCAATTGTACAGACTAGTACTATTGTACAAGTCTAATGACTGAGGACCACCGGGACCCACTGGGAAGCTTGAGCACAGTTGATAGCAAACACAAAGCAATCATGCATGCATGCACTTTTTCTAATCTTGATCAAATTCTGTATATTGTGCTTAATGGCTCAGTGACTCAAGTAGATTCAACAGTCCGGACAGAAAAACAACAAAAGCATGCTTTAAAGAGGTGTTTAAATACATACTTGACATCTCTCAAAACTTCTTTATCAGCTTTTTTTTGATAACACAGGAACCCAGTCTTCATCTTCACGTGGTAGGAGATGTTGTGGAAAGTGAGTATGCTTCCTCCCCTAACAGCTAAGTCTGCAGAGGACTGCTTTCTGCTGGGAGTGCCATTTGTATTCAAGTCTGACATTTGAATACTTAAGTGCGGCTGTCCTTCTGCCATCCTTCCTCTAGAAATAAAAAAAAAAAAACCAGGGAAGGGGAAGATTCATTTAGGTACAGAGAGGAAAGATGTGTCTGTTGGATCCAGTGTTCAGCACTGGACCTACTGTGAGACTTGTAGATGTCCACCTATGTCTGTTTCCTTCAGACATGAAGTTTGTGCCCTGTGGGCTTAGATCGGGGATTTCACAAACTGATGAGAAGCTGGGTCTGCCATATTGCTACACATCCCTGCAGTATTATCGAGATAGGAGACTCTACCCTGATTTTCTGTCCTAGTGGGTTGACCTTGCTGCCTACCCAGCTGCCCTCTTGAGATGAATCACTGCTCCAGTGCCTCAAGCATCTCCTCCTTCTCCTTCACTATCCTTGGTATCTGCAGGGCTGTTTCTCCCACATTTTCTCGCTCCTCTCTCACAACTGCTGCACAGCATCTTTTACCCTTTCTTAAACAGGTTTTCAAAGAGTCACTACCAGCACCGCTGACACACTTGATTTTGGCCAGTGGTGGGTCTGCTAGTCCCAACTGGAGGCAGCTGTGTCCAGCATGGAGCAACCGCAGGTCCTTTTGCACTGATACCAACCTCTCCTACCTCCGCCCCAGGACCCCACTGCAGGAGCATCTAGCCACAGGTACCAACTGCATCCATTCTCCTGGCACATAGAAGTAGATACCTCCCACAGCAGACACTAGCATGACGTTATGCTCCTTCTGTAGAGCTGCCCCTGGCAGAGAGGGCTGCACATAAACTGCAGAGATCTGTTGTTGATAAACTGCCTACACTATTTTCTACTCGTACCCACCTGTTAGGAGGGCAGTTATTTTTTTAAGGCTATTTATCTAGTAATTTCTGGGCTAATCTAGCTGACATCAATCACTGGCATTTGAAAGGATGCTTTGGTAAAGCAGAGATGTGCATTCAGAACCACAGTGGGAACTCTCTGCTGGAAGTCTCACCAAACGCTGTGCAGATGTTTGCTAGTATGCCAAGCAAAGTACCAAACACAAAACATATGAGAATAGTATTTCACTTATTAGATTTTTTTCTCAGCTTAACATTTCAGTATTGCTGATATAAAATTACAAGCAAATGGGGGAAAATGGAGTCTGACCTCTGGCATTATCAATAGAATAATTAAATTCTTCATTGTTTCATTTGTTAGTGGTTTTTCTTTTTTTTTGTCACAGATCAGCAATAAATCCTAACTCAGAAAAACTTTTGCACAGAAGTTGCAGAGATACTCTTTAGAAAACAAACTTTTCATGTAGGAATGAAACAGATTTACTCTTCCAGACTGAACTTGAATGGCAGACAATAAGCACAGAATCAGAAGGTATTTTCATAAATACAAGATCACACAACTTTCACCGTCATTCTTAAGAAACAGACAGTACTTCAAAGTTAAATTTAATTTACCAATTGAGATATGACTAGATTGTACACATCCCTGCAAAGAACACTGCAGAAGTGAGATAAGTAAATGAGTTACAAGAAGGATTAGGGCATATCCATAGCCGACAGTTTCGCAATGGCTATTTAATACAGCTGTCAAACAGAAGCCTCCAGTTCAGGAAGGCCTGAACCCCACATCTCTCAGATTCACAGAGAAAAATATCATTCTTTGATACTGTCTCTTGTGAAGGCATCGGTTACTGGCAGCTATAAGCAGAGGTTGGATTCATTCTAGCTAGATCTCTGATGTAAATCAGCATGGTCCCTTATGGCTGCAGTGAGCTTGTGTTGTTTGCGGTAATAGGGTGGGATGCTGTAGGTGGAAGACATGGATTGTCTGTGTGCTACTCTTCCTGATGGCTGCCTGCTCAAAGATGCATTTGTGGGCATACACCATTCATCAGAGCAAAAGGAAAAAAAAAACTATTTCAGATGTTAATACTAAAAATAATTCTACAATTTCAGAACTACTACAATTTATTACAGAAAGAAACTGAAGAATACCCATCCACTTAAAACTGGAATGGCTATTCCTCAGCTGCTCTATGAAATCTGTGCTAGCCATCTCTCTTCTCAAAGGAGTGTAACTAAATGTTGCAAAGACTTCATCACAGCAGCTCCATGGGATGACAAAATGACACAGTTCTGGACATGCTGGCGGGAAGAAGCCTTGGGAAGACCAACAGCTCAGCTTTTCCCTCTTATTGGGGCTGTCACCACAAGATCAGGGCAGCCTTGGCTTTGTGTTGGTAACTCACGGAGACATCTGAGAGTGGAAATTTGGATCTTGGCTAACAGTGAGCTGAGAGAAGATGAAATGCTAACAGTGGAAATTATACCTATGTGCTAGAGTTAGGTTTTTGATTTGCTTTTCTTTTTTTAAGACCTTTTTTTTCCACTATGGGTAAGTATTTGCCGTGAGATAAACAGTTTGGCGTTTTAAAAATCAACCTTTCAATTTTTGATCTAGTGATAAACTTTACCACAGGAGTACAGAGGCATGAGCCTTTACAGCTAATATAACTCTCAACTCCTTGCAATAGCTCTTTGGGAATGGATTCTTTAAGAATATTGCTTTAGGACTTGTTTAAAGAATTATTTCTTACATTCAATGTGACAAACAAACATGATACATTTTAAGTCAGAGCATGTGCAGGACGAAGAAACAGGCATGATAAATGTTAATTAAATCAATTTCTTTGCAAACTAAAATTCTTTAAATGAAGTTTCCTAGAATTCATTGTCAATGTCATACAAATACCTACTTCAGATCAGAAACAAGAAGATTCAATGACAACATATACTTTCTGCTGTATTCAGAAATATTTGTTTTATGTTTCATATCCTCATGATACAAGCTCTAGGTATAATATATTATTTTTGCATTAGCTAAATATAAAATCTATGAACTCTTTAGGAGTTTTACAAATTTAATCTTTTTTCCCAAGTGTTTTTATTGCCAGCATCAATTTCATTTCAAGCTTAACACAAAACCCTTTTCTTCAGAGGCGTTTAGTGTCAGAATAATTTCTCAGGAGATAAAATACTGGATCTTGAGATTTGACCTTTAATTAATGGCAAAATTAAATTGCTTTCTTAGAAAGTATCACAAAATCACTTTGACCACTGCTGTGATGCACAGAAAATGAAGGTCTCATACAGTCACTTTCCTGTGTATTCTTCCAACACTTCAAAAGTACAAAGTGTCATTTTTCCCTACAGACACAGGGACACTAAAACGCAACATCAAGCAACAACAAAATATACTGCAAAGTTCCATTAATTTAAACCTAATTTAACCACAGCAATAACATGTCTGGGGTCTTTCAAGAAATTTCAGTGAACTATTTGTATGCCTTAAGACATGTTGTCTATATAGAAAGCTAAGTAACGTTCATTCCTGCCAGTCTTCCTGCAAAGTTTTGGCACCAGCAAGATTTATAGCTCAAATGAAGAAAACAATAGCACAGGAGTTGTAGTAAAATTTGAATGCCAAAATTCAGAAGTGCATTTTAATGGGGTTTTAGTTGGTTTTGGTTTTGGTTTTGCTTTTTTTTAATCCAGGCAGTTATTCCAAGTACTTCTCTATAGAGAATAAGCACTGAAATTACTTTAGAAGGAAGTATCTTGGAGATATGGGCATCTTCCAGCAGAGTTTTCTAAAGGCAGTTGCTACAAACCCCTTAAAAAATAGCCTGTTTTCTTTCTTCTGAATACTTAAACTTGTCAGAGAAATCACAATTAAGTGAGCTATTATTTCTCTTAGTTTTAATGGGTACAAAGTTTAGTCTTGCAACCTGCAAGCTGAAACAGTACCATGTACTACCCATGACATACAGATGTGCATTTTCAGCTTTAGATACATACAAATTCACAGAAGTTGTAAGCATATCTTTATTTCCCGCTACTCACATGCACTTACAGGGGTGTAGACTGGCCAGAGAATAGATGTGGACGCACGAAGAGGACAGTACAGCCTAGTACTGCCAACCCAGGACCATACAGCCCACTTCCTCAGGAACATGTGTAAGCAATTAAAAACATTTGAGTAAAAAAGGATAATGTGATTCAGGCAATCTGTAAGTTAATTGCCAACCAATTTACTAGGGATTTGTAACCTACCTTCTGTGAAAAGAGCCCTGTGTGTTAACTGGGGACTAAGCAAACAGCACTCTCTGTGTGCAGGCATTTGCATGTGTGTTATCTGCAGCACATTAACATGCATGGGCAAACTCCGAGTATGGGAGCTCCTGCAAAATATTCTAATTTTTCACCATTTTACTGGTTTTACTTTAAGCCTTGAGGCTTCTGTCCCCCATTTATAAAACATATTTTCATTAATTTCCTTGAAAACCTAGGAAAATTCAGCAAGCATTTTTCTGTGTTTCCCTTGGCTGTTGGAGGGAAACAGCTGCTGAATCTAATTCCTTAGCAATGGCAGCATAAGCAATTCATGGATGAGAAAGCAAGTCACTACCCCGAATTAAATCTGTCTATCTATTTCAATAAAAAGGCTGAACTGCTGCTACCAACTTACCAGCAGCAGGTCTGGGTCAGTGCTGCAGGGCTGCTGAGGAGGTGGCAGAGGTGGTGGAAAGGAAGCGGGAGGCAGAGATGAGAAGAGCGTGCTGTGAAGGAAGGCAGTCCCGGTGGCTGGCTCAGCTTGCAGGGCAGGGCAGTCCCATCCGTGTCATCACATCTGCTGCAAGACGACTGTGCGCAGTAAGCTGGGTTCCCTGCACTATGTTAACGAGGGGGGGGAGTCTCCACCCTCTCCCTGCACCACAGAGCTTCGTGGGGAGGGCAGGGCCAGACACAGCTTTCACTTTTTTTTTTCCTTTTATCTGCACAAGTCTTTTAGCTGCCCTGAACCAACCACATCAGTAGTGGTGACGTCTGAATGAAGTACAGCACCTCCACGGCCCCAGGCTTACAGTGATGGCCGTGTCTGGCAGAATTAGCAGGGCATGATGAGTCACAGAATCACAGAATGGCTTGGGCTGGAACAGACCTTAAAGTTCATTCAGTTCCAACCCCTCAGCCATGGACAGGGACACTTTGCACTAGCCCATGTTGCCCAAGACTCTGTCCATCCTGGCCTTGAACACTGTCAGGGATGGGGCATTCACAACTTCTCTGGGAAGCCAGTGCCAGTGCCTCACCACTCGCACAGTAAAGAACTTCAGAATCTATCCTCTTTCAGTTTAAGTCCATTAATCTTTGTACTATCACTACTTGCTCTCATAAAAAATCCCTCTCCAGCATTTTTGTAGGCCCCCTTTAGGTACTGGAAGGCTTCTATAAGGTCTCCAGGCTGAATAAGCCCAACTCTCTCAGCCTGTCTTCATAGGAGAGGTGCTCCAGCCCTCTGAACATCTTTATGACACTCTTCTAGACTTGCTTGCTGAATGCCAGACGGGTATATCAGAGAAGGCACAGCTGGTTGTGAAGTCTTCTCTCCCAGTGGCCTCCAGATGTTTACTACCTTAGTATGTTTTTATTCAGTTGAAAATATCTGCAATAATGTGAACCCTGTACTGAGCCCATCAGAGTGAGGTTTTCACATGACAACATGCGGGCATGTAAGTGATGTTATGGAGGGAACCAAAGCTGAGGCAGCTTCATTATATGAGGTAGGGGCATTGGTCTCTGGCACATGCTGTCTGCCCAACTGCACACACTGGGCAGTGCAGCCCACAGCTTTCCAGGAGCTGCACTCACATCTGGAGTGGCACTGATGACAAGCACACCACTTCTTCCATTTTGCTCCCTGACACATTTTGGCTTGCTAGGATGGCTTTAGCTTCTGAGTCCAGTAACTCAAGATGAGGTTGGCCAGGCTCTGGAGGATGATGAAGAAAATCCTTCAGTTCAGATGTGCTGCCTGCACTTGGTCAGCATCCCAGGTACCATCATGCAGGAGAGTTCTGCTGCTGCTTTGGCAAAAGCAGGACCCAGTGCAGTCACAGACATTCCCTTGGAAGAGGGATGCAGAAAAGCACACATTACAGTTTCCAGTTAAAACCATAAGCTTTATGCTCTCATTTTCTTACCAAGACTCATCACTAATTAGTAAACATCAAGGCTGCCTACAAGAGCTGTCCAGGCCAGAACATCACAAGGCCGGCTTTTTTAGCTGGCTGTAACCTGGGATGGGTAAGTATCCCATCATTCAGGAATCATACTCCTGTGACCTTCTTTATCAGTAATTTTATAATTAGCTCTGTACTGTATTTCTACAAGACTTTTAAGCATCCTAGCAAGTAGCTGAAAACACTGCATAGTCCCAGTAGCATTTGAGAAGGTGCACATATGACCAAACAGATGCAAAAATACTGCAAAAATACTTATTCAAGGAGGGTATTTTCAGTCTGGCCTGGAAACCTTATCAGACTGTTCATAGTGTCAGATATAGGCTATTCCCAGGTGAGTCACGAAAAAGCAGAGCATTTGCACAGGATGCAGTCAGAAGTAGCTACCAATCTCATGACTGGCACTCGTGCTGAAAAAAAAAAAGCATAAAGAATTTAGATTAAAAACTACAGATGTTTTAATCTCACAGACATTTGCACTTCTGGTAAAACCTAGTATGTTTGGGTTTTTTTTAGGTAATTTCTGAGTGGGTCAGCCTGGAGGATCTACGAAATTACAGGCTCATCACTCTAACTTCAGTCTCCAGGAAAGTTATGGAATGAATCCTCCTGGGGGATACTACAAGTCAAATGAGGCATATGATTGGGAAAAGCCAGCATGGATTCACCAGCGGCAAACTGTGCTTGACAAACCTGATGGCCTTCTATGACAAAGAAACCTGCTTGGTTGGTGCAGGGCAAGTGCCAGACATTGTCTACCTGGATTTCTCTGAGGCTTTCAGTGCAGTTTTCTGCAGCCTCCTCCTAGAGAAGCTGATGTGTTATGGTCTGGACAAGTGGTGTGTGCAGTGGTGGGAACTGGCTGACAGCATACACCAGAGGGTGGAGGGGAACGGCTCCTTTTCAAACTGATGACCTGTCACTAATGGGGTCCCCCAGGGTTCAATATTGGACCCAGCACTGTTCACTGTCTTCATAAGTGATGCGGAAGATGGGATCAAGTGTACCCTGATGAAGTTTGATGATAATACCAAACTAACAAGAACTTTAAGAAGTTCAACAAAGACAAGTGTAAGGTCTTGTACCTGGAAAACGTAATCCAGGACTGCAGCATAGGCTGTGATCTACCTGGCTGGGGAGAAGCTCTGTGGAAAGGGACCTGGAGGTCCTGGTGAACAAGCAGCTCAATGTTGCAACAGTATGCTGCTGTGGCAAAGAAGGCAACAGGATGCTTGTGTGCACCAACATGGGCATCACCAGCAGAAATAAAGATGTCATTATCCCATTATATTCAGCTCTTCTCAGACCACACCTGGAATCTGTGTTCAGTTTTGCTCCTTGCTATGCAGAAAAGATGTGGACAGGCTGGCGAGGATCCAGAGAAGGGCCACAAAGATGAGCCAAGGACTGGGAAACCTGTTGTGTGAGGAAAGGCTGAGAGCTGGGTTTGTTCAGCCTTGAGAAAAGGCTCAGGTAAGACCTTATCACCACATTCCAGCATTTACAAGGTGGCTACAAAGAAGATGGAGGTACCCTTTTACAAGGAGGCAGATGAAAAATATGAGGGTAATGGGTACAAGTTACTCCTGGGGAGATTCTGACTGGACACAAGAGGAAAATTTTTCACTATGAGGAAAATCAGCCTTTGGAATAATCTCCCTGGTGGGTTCCCCAGCCTTGGACACCTTTAACATTCATGGACAGGGTGTTGGAACATCTTGTCTAGACTCTGCTTTTGCCAAAACAGTTTGGACCAGATGATCCTTGAGGTCCCTTCCTACATGGAATTCCATGCCTGATTCTGTGAATACATAGTTGTTCCTGTCTTCAGACATAGAGAAGACTAAGAAAAGCCACAGCTCATGTTTGCAACACAGACTGAAACACTGAGTGAAAATTATTCAGGCTGTCTTTCTGCAGCTTTGGGAGGTGGTCAAGAGTTATTTAATTTCACTGTGAAGTTTTCTTAAAAGTATGTGTACTAGTGAGGCTGCTGGGACTGTTACCAACTCTGCTAGCTGCTGAAATGCTCAGTAGTCTTGTATAAAGATAGGACAGAGGTATTTACATTAAAAATAGCAATAATAACAATAATAATGTTAGAACATGATTCCTTAGTGATAAGACTAGAGATTTCATCAGAGAGAGCGCAGATTCTGCCATCTTGTTGGCTTTATTATGGCAGGGGTCTCAAAGAGATCAGGTGAACCCAGGGCTCATGTACTGCTGCAAGGCTCGAAACCACCACCCATAGAAGTGAGCACAAAGCTCACTAACAAATTCTAACTGAATAAATTCTTTTTTATCTTAATGGTTTCAAGGCCATGCCTGCCCCATCTGCTTGTTTGTCAGATGAGCATGCATTTATAACAAGCATTCATAGATTGTTTCTCATCTATCTCTAGATAAACCTGTGGCCACATCATAAAAATATTTAATATTAGTAACTGATTAAACCTGCAGTTCAACCTCTCTGATTTGTGTTTTGTGCTTTGTCTGATGTGGGGCACACCCATAGCACACAACTCACCTTTGGTCAGTTCACAGTAAATAACACACACCACGTGAGGGATATAGCTTTATCAGACAGTGCTTCCAAATAGCTTTCATGCATTTGCATGTGATGTTTAATATTAAATCTGGCAGAAGCTCACTACCCTGGCTGTCCATTAAGAGGTTCAGAAGCTAGAATGGATATAGACACCACATCAACCACAGCAAGGTCCCTGGGTCTGCAGCTTTTTTGTTCAGAGGTGAAAAGGGCTCTGTACATTCACCTCAGCACTTGGAGGCAATGTTTTAAATCTGTGATAATCATTTATGATTACAGGAAGAGGAGAACGGAGCACATTGTGTTTGAGTAATTGCTATTAAGAGACTTGAAGTGATGAACACTAGGAAAGACTGTGAAGCCTGATTCTAATCTTGCTTCATAGGATGCTCACCAAGAATTACTTCTGAGCTGTGGATCAGGCTGGCATGTTAATGTACAGTACTTGCAATTTGGCATTATATGCAAATCTGTCAGGAGTCCCTTTGGTCTGCTCTATTATGAAACTAACATGATAGGCCTTTTCCCTGCAAGGCTCCACATTAACACATTAAATGATTACATCCATATCCCTCAAAAGCACCAGTTAAATCACTGCAATGTTAATATCATACATACTTGAGTGGGCAGGTTCCCCAGCAGGTTGGAATGGGCTATGTTTCACTGATGTGTTCCTCCTTGATTTAGCCTCCTGCTCCGTGGGGTTTCTTGGGAATGCATGAGTGGTGGGTGTTGTTTGCTCAGCAGGAGGTGCTTGGAGTAGCCCCTGTATTAAGGTGGGTACCTCTGGCCCTGGCCTTTTAGAGGGTGGTTTCCAGACAGGAGTTGGGTGACACTGCAGTACTGGAGAGGAGGCCTTCTGGTAGGAGTTTGGTAGTACTGCAGTGTCACAGAGGAGGTCTTACAGGAGTTGGTAATATTCTTGTTGACCAATATTAGGGCAGTGTTTTGGTGGTACTGCAGGGGGTATTGCAGTGGCACTGTGGTGGTTTTACAGCCTGAATTTGGTGATATTGCCATGTCTGGCCAGAGGTATTACAGTCCGAGTTTGGTGATACTGCACTGTCAGCGGGGAGGCTTAACAGCATGAGCTGGGTAATACTGCAGTGTCTCTAAGGAACTAGCATAGGCAGGGCTTGTTAGTACTGTAGTGTCACTGAGATGGTATTGCCATCCAAGGTTTGTGGTGTTTCAGTGTGTCCTGATTTCAGCTGTAAGAGTTAATTTTCTTCCCAGTACCTGTTTTTTTGGGTTTAGTCTGAGAGCAATGCTGATAACACACCAATGTTTTAGTTGTCGCTGAGTTACACTTACACTTATCAATGACTTTTCAGTCTCATGCTCTGCCAGTGAGAAGGGGAAAGGGAAACCAGGAGGAAGCAGACAGGACACTTGTCCTGGCCTAGCCATACTGCAGCACATCGTGCTCAGTGTACAAACGGGGGCGGGGGGGGTGGATTACTCAGAAGGCCCGGGTCGCTGCTCAGACCTGGCTGGGTATCCGTTGGCGGGTGGTGAGCAGTTGTATTGCGCATCACTTGGGTTTCCTGAATTTTCGTTTCTTCTCTTGCTGCTTCCTATTATTATGATTATTGACATTGTTGGCATTCTTCCCATTATCCCTATATTACACTTTATTTTAGTTATTAAACTGTTCTTCCCTCAACCCTCGGGTTTTACTCTTTCCAACAGCCCGCCAATTTGCAGCAGGCAGCAGACGCCCACAGAGGCCACCACCCCTGTACCAGAAGCCGCCATCTTTGGACATCGTCATCCCAGGCCTCCCCCGCTGACGCATCGACCATTGACGTCGGGCGTCGGTTGGGCCGGGACGGAGGTAGGCGGGGCCGGCCAGCACCGCCTCAGCCGGTGGCGGGGCGGAGGAGGGTCGCGGTTGTTGCCGGAGGTTCGCCGGTCGGGGTGTGGAGTGCTGCGGTGGGCTGGGAGCAGCGGGAGTGCGGCTGCGGGGTCCCCGCTGTCCACCGGGCTATTCCGGCGGGAACTGCTGTCCGCGCAGGAGCCGAGTGAGGGGGGACCAGAGCCGTGCCCCGGGGAGGGAGGGTTTGTGGCCAGATAGTCCCTTGTCGGGGGTACCTGACTCACTCCTGACATGGGTAGTGTTTGAGGGGACTTCTCTGTCATTCTGACTGTTGGCAGTGGTTTGGTGAGTACTGTGCTGGTAACACCTCAAAAACATATAGGTGTGCCTATAGGCAAGTGATCATTTGTATGTACTTGCTTTGTTAGTCATAACTTGTACTAAGGAAATTCACGGAAACTTTGTTTCCGTGTCCTGGTGCAGCATCCTACAAACCTGGTATTGCAACCTTCCCACACCTGGAGGTTGTGTCACCCTTGCAGGTTGTGGCAGTGGTACAGCACAGCCTAGCCAGCCTTGCGTGAGGCTACCATCACCCTGCTGCCTGGAGCAGTCATGCTCACCCCACAGCCCCTGTGCACAGAGGATGGGGTCCTCAGCAGGATTTGTGCTGAGAAACTACCCCTAGAGAAGGAGAAACGTGCCCTGGTGTATAGCTC
>JASSUY010030108.1:0-33367 GCA_032466535.1 Forpus xanthops
CCCCCCCCCCCCCCCCCCCGAAAATGGTCTGCAAACAAACGTGTCTCATTTTCAGTTTTTCACCAGGAATCCACATTTCCTATAACAGCCCCTCTTGCTCATCAGTTTGAGCAGCTCAGGGTACAGCAGAGCAGCCACAGTGAGCTGGGCCCAGCGCAGAGATCTCCCACCAGCCTGCATAGAGATACGAACGATCCTTGACACAGAGCCATCACAGTGCTAACTACTGCTTCCTCCTCCTTATTCCTGCAGGTATGACACAGGGTGTCACTTTCAAGACTTCTCTTTTTCCATATCTTTGGAATAGTCTGATTTTAAATGAAAATTAGGAGTGTGAACAGAGACTTTCCCGTGCACAGTTGGGTCAGCATCCCTGCAGATCTCCCAAATCTCCTGCTGTCTGTCCCTGCCTGTGGACCCTGCACTTCTGCTGTGGTTTTTTTTTTTTTTTCTTCTACATTCTTTTCCTTTTTTCCTCCTTTTTTTTTCCCCTTTAATGTGTCTTCTTTCATCCCCTGGCTGAAGAGACCATGCTCACCACAGCAGGTAAGGTCACTCTCACATGACTTTGCAAGGATCTTTAAGCCAACACGCAGGATGCTGTTGTAGCTCAGTTTTTGGTTCATAGTTTTCTAGGACACTGCATAGCTGATAAGGTCACATAGCATAAGCCCAGTCTGTGGGTAGCCAAGCATAGAACCACAGGTTTCAGGGATGTAACCTTTTTACTTCCTATCTCTAGTTATTTTCCCCTCTCTCATTCCCTGTGTATTTTGACCCAAGAAGACACAGGAAAGAGCTTTAGCTAAACTTCAAAATGAAATGTTTAATTTACTCTTAGATGTGTTTTTCTGTGTGTGTCTTTTTTGGATCTTGGTGTAGAGAGAACAAAAGAGAGAAGCATTGCATTTTAGATTGAAACCCCTGGGTTTCAGTTCAGTCAGCAAACTAAATCATCAATTATTCAGCCTGTTTCACATCACCATGAGGGAACCAGTGCTGTACTGGGGCTGGCGAGGAGGGTGGGATGCCAGCAGGGTAACTGGGTTGAGAAAATGACGCAGAGAGGTGTGAACCTGCTTTGCGCTGAAGCCAGGTTGTCTTGTGCAGCTTTTATAATGGGACTGTTTTTGAGGGTTCCTCTCCTAATCTGGGCCAGGCAGGTGAAAGGGATGGGGCAGGTGTGAGGTTCAAGCACTTCTGTTTGTATTGTGACAGTGATTTGCTGCTGAAAGAGAAATTACCTTGCAGCTGGCCTCCATACAAGGAATAGGCTGAAGTCTCACTCAACTGATTCACTGGTTATGGACACGGAGGCATTCAGGGTCTCTCAGTTTCTGTTCAAGAGTAAATAAGTAAGGAGGCACCCATTAGCAAATCCTTTAGGACAGAACATGGTGAGTACTGAAGCTCTGAAGATGTGCTGCTCTCATCTATGCTGCTTCCTGGAGGATGGCCTGGCTCCAGCAAGTCTTTTCCAAGCAGAAACTCTCAGTGTCTGGGCAGCCTCCAGTCATCAAATCATGAGATACTGCTAAAATACCCTCCTGTACCCTCTCTTCTTCAAGCCACATGGTCTTGAGTGTCACTCAAGACTTCTTATAAAGTGTCCTGAGCCTAATACCCTACTGCTCTTCTGGCATGTTCTGGAGCTCTTGGAGCTGAGGTTCACCCAGGGTATTACTCACTTCTGGGCATGTGAGGAATCAAAACATATCTCTCATTGGAAGTGATTTGAGTTCCCCATTTCATGTTGTGTAGTCACACCTTAGACACATTGCCATTTCCACTATCAGCACTTCATCCTAACAGGTCAGAAAACCTAAACCCAACTATCTAGACAATGACACCCTTGTGGAGCATGATCTCTGATTCCTGAAGGTGCCATCAAGGGGCCAGAAAGCTGCCCAGGAGGCCACTTGCCCTCTGTGTTGCTGAAGGTTTTTCTGTAATTACCAACCACTGCCTCCAGAGAGTGTGAGGAGGGGTCATCTGCCACACTGATCATTTCTGAGACTTTCTTGGTCCTCAGCATTAGATGGGAAATGTTATAATGAGCGGAAGATGCTGCAGGTACCACATCTGCATCCTGAGCCCCTGCAAGAGCCACATATCAAAATATCCCACATCTGGCTGGTACAGTGCTGGTGAGATCCAGAAGTTGTTACACATGAGGAACTAATGTGAAATGTCTCTGGACCCTGCTCCTGCTGGGAAGCAGGATCACACATCAAGTCCATGGTTGCTGTGATCCCTACTTCCAAAAGTTCCACTGTTTGTGCCTTCTGTTTCTGCTTTTATGCCCAGTAAGAACTAAAATTTCCCTTGGAAAACAGTAGAGCAGGACGAGATTACATCTGTACTCAATATTGGTCCCAGAATTCATACAGATCATCAGGTTATCCAAGAGCAATGAGCAGGTTATTGCCTGTATGGCTACATCTCACAGATCCTAGATCACAGAGAGGTGTACCTGGCAGCTGTCCAGAGAAACCAAACTGAACATCTCCCTCTCTACTGTGCGCTCAGTGTCCTTGGCTGGGGGACAGAATGTATGTTCAGATCCTGAAGTTCCTTGTTTCTCAAGTTATTCAAATCAAATACCCTTTGTTCTGGTGATTTTGGTGATATTTTCAAGAAGAGAACTTGTCTTCTTGCATTACATCAAATGAACATTTGTTTGAAAATTTGAAGTTAAAGGGCAAATTTCATGTCAATTTTTAACTTGACAGAATCATCTGGGTCTGATTGGCCAAGGTGTGCAAGCCAGAACACTGTATTACAGTTCTGTATTCCATTTTCCCTCCACATAATGCTATGTGCTGAACATATTGACCATCTGCCAATTATAACACTTTTTCATGTCACCATCCATCCTTTACATTTCATCTATGCAACCTGGAAATGTAACCAGAGACTGAGCACAACATTAGATCTCTCTCGCTCCAAACCTGAGCTTGCTTTGGATGTCCATGCCCAAAATCAAGGGTGATTCATGTGCTTTATCAGATAGTTTTAAGTATGTTAAGTGAGCAAAAATGCAATTGGTAAATATTCAGCTATCCTAGACAGCAAAAATAAATGACAGTTCCAGTCATTGCTTGTGGGAGATTGGACTATGAAGTATGCATCAGAAACCCGAGTGGTGGTGGCTACTCCACTGTACTTTGGTATGTGACACTCCATAAATATCATGGCAAGAGTTCTAATAATGGGAGTTGTTGCTCTTTTATAACAGCCTGGCATAGGGATAAAGGAAGCTTACGTATGCAGAAGATCAAAGTTGCCCACAAAGCTTGGGCACTCAGCTGGTCTCATTTAGCCTGACAATTTGCAGAACTTTTAAGGAACAGAATCACAGGATGATTTGTTGGAAGGGACCCTCAAATCTCATCTAGTCCTGCAAGGAGCAGGGACATCATCTAATTTATGCAAACAGACCTAAGGAGGGGACAGGTTATGATGCTTGTGCTGAAGTGGACCCCTGCTCCTGCACAGGGGGAGCACTGTGGAGCACCCCCAGAGAGGAGACAAACCGGAGCAGTGAGAGGAGCATGAAATAGTGCATAGGAAACTACCCATCTCTATATTGTGCATACAGGTTTGTGCCCTGGGGACATGGGATCAAGAATCTCATTTTGGTATCTCCAACCACTCAACTTTCTCTGTTTGTTCCAGCTCAATAGCTTGAGAAGTCCAGAGGATTTTTTAGTCCTTGGATCTTATCTTTTGAGTGCCAAACCCTCATCCAGTTTTACCAAAGGTCCTGGCTCTCTAGAAGGGAAAGAAGCACACATACACCCGGAGTTGACCTGGGAAGGGGAAGACTGGGATCCAAACCCAGTATTTCTCAGGCATTTCATAGCAAGCTTTGTTGCAAAAATGTGTTCACACCATCTCTTCCATATGAAGCAGAAACCAAACCACCTCATGGCATGTTGGACTCCTATGTGCACTGCCAGGGCAAAACAAATTCAAGACAACTTTCCTGCTTTACCAGAATCCTGGAGCAATCTGAGTTTCTGGGCCAGTGGAAGAGGTGGTGGAAGCATCACCTTGGAGATGGGCAGGGAGAGCTGCTACTCTGCCACTTTGCTGGGATAAAGACCATTCCTGACCACAGTATTGCAGGACAAAAAGAACAGAACAAAGACAAGAAGCACCTTCCCATCCCATAACTTACTGTGAATAGTTTTCCAATTAAATGAGAAGGAAACCCAAACCTTGATTAGATGTATGTGAATCAGATAAATGATGTTTTTCTCATTATGAGTTTTTTGGGGTGGGTTTTTCTCCATTTCATTGAAACACAGATACTGAGCATTTGTAAGGAGACAGGATCATTTGCCCAGGAAAAGCACTGAACACCCTACCAGATTCTGTCAAGGCTTTAGAGAAATGTAACCTCAGCCCTCTCTTTTCCTGCACCTTTCTTGCTCTCCTATTACCGAACATGTACTGAAATAACAACTGTCTCAGAGGGGGCCCAGACTCTGCATCCTCTTAATGAGGCAGACAAGAGGAATGGACTGGGAAGACTCCCTCGTGCTGGAAGGAGGAGAATCACAGTGCCAAGGCTCACACCTCACACCTCTATCTCCTAGCTCTGGGGGGTTTAACAAGAGTAATGGCCTGCCACACAGCCCTCTGTATTTTACTCTCAGCAGGAGTACTCCACCACAGTCTCCTATGAGATGAGGACACAGGGATGATACCAGCCTCTCATCCAGGTGGTGTTTCATGCAGAAACTGTCAGTTCCAGGATACTGAACATGACTGCTGTTTCCAGATCACTGAAGAGAAGCCTCTCTTGTCTGGGGCACTTTTTTCCCTACTATCACCACTAATCCTGTTAATAGAAATTGCATCAATAAACCCAGTGCCTTTTGATGTCTTCCTCCCTAATCTTCATGGTGGATTACTGCAGTAGGTCACCTTGTATACTCCCTTATCCCTGTTAGAGCATCCTCCTTTGAAATCTGTAATTATCTCTCTGAGATAATTGCCAAAATCATTTGCAGTCCTGGAGAGATCTTCAAAACCTACTTGTTTATGAAAGCAAATAATTCAGGTTAATCAAATATTGTGAGATTTCCACTCTGCCTGTCTAGGTATTTGTACATGTAAATCTGCACTTTGACTGTTACTCAGCTAGCCTGAAAGGTAACCTTCACTGCAAGAGGGAGGAAGATGGCTGTTACACGAGGGCAAATTGACCACTCCAGCTCAAATCTCAGTTTCATAAAAAAGGCTGCTATCACTGATGAATGGCTCCCAGTGGATGGAGGGGTGTTGCTAGAAGAGGAATTGAGATTGACAGTGTGAAGGAGTCTGAACATTTCCAGTGCCCACAGAATCCAAGAGATACTGAAGGAGCAGGAGTAATGCTATGTGGTCAGGGGCTGTTTTCAGCATCACTTGGTGCTGACAGAGTGAAGTCATCTGTTGGCAAACGGGTCTGCCTCAAGTAATAGGGGAAGTAGTTGATGCAAGAAAAGAAACTACAGGTATGTCCGGGCTGCTACCCCACAGGGAAACAATTAACAATTAATAGGAGTAAATCCCTGCCATTATCTCAGAGCATCTAAGCTTCAGATACCAAGAGAAGACAGTCTACATGAAAAGATGCAAGGTCTGCTAGATACCTGCTGCAGCACAGCTAAAACTAGCATAGAGATGTGGGAGTGTCTTGGGGAATTGCACTGCCCCAAGGATGCTCCGTTGGGTCTGTGCAGTGTTGTAAGCACTGCTTACAACAGTGCTGCAAACTGCCTGGCTTGCCCTGGCCCTGGCCCTTGTCTGGACTACCCTGTTCCTTGTATCCTCTCCCTGTGTGGCCCAAGCAGACCATCCTGTCTGAGACCTACTGCACCACCACAGTTTGCAGGAGAAACCTCCTTGGCTGTATCTGAGAGCCAGTGACTAGCACCCAACATCTCCTGCTGTCAGTGCATGAGACATAACCTTCAGTGGCAGAACAAGTGAAGAAGTTGGGCTGGGACCCCACTAACAAACACTTCCAAACATGGAGAACCTGAACTTCATGACCAAAAAGGCTGAGCTAAATAAACCTGATCACTGTTCAGGCTCAGATTCTGGAGCAGACTTGACACTGACATTCCCGCATTATTGGCACATAGAGGAAACATTGTGACTCTCTTCACCATCAGATCATCAGTCCAGTCACATCTTTGATCCATCCTGGATCATGCCCATCCACCTGCTTGTTCCCTGGGAAACAAAACTCCATTATGACCTCTGCAAGCCAGGAGCAGTAGGTGTGATTGTCCTGCAAATGCCTGAGCCTCCAGGGGAAGAGAAGTCACTGACACAGATGGAAATTACCTACTTTCCAGAGACATTTCCCAATTCCTTCTTCTTTACAAACTCGGTGAATAATCCTACCTTGCTGCCTGCAGTTGTTCTGGGCAAACATTCAAAGCACCTGGATTCCCTGGGTCAGTCGAAAGAATTTCTCTCTTCTTAGGTACCTGGCTGTTCTGAACTACAGAATGGCTGGAGCACTAGAAGAAATGCTTGTATATTAATGTGGCATAGACACATCTTTTCATCTGACAACCCCCTACACTACTTTCTACTACAACAAACTATTATGTATTTGTAGTTGAAGGGCTAGAACTAAAAAATACTCTTTTTTTTTTTTAGGTAATAGGTGCAGTAAAATTTAGGAAGAATGTGCAAAATTTGGGTTTAGATTACAGATAAAGCACTCCATATACACCGAATGAATCTTGTTAATATTTAATTTTTTAGTGGTACTGTTGAGTGACCTCCAAATCCTGTCATTGGCTCAAAGTAACAAATGATGGTTTCTTGAAAAAAATAGCTATTTATGACAAAAAAATTATTTTGACAAATCTGAATCACATGTTTAAAGGTGAACAATTGGGAATTATTTAAATACCTCTTCAGATTTTCAAAAAGATCTCCAGGCTTTTGGGTTTTTTTATTCTAAACGACATTTGTTTCAAAATTTCATTTAAGCCATATTACAGAAGAAATAAAAACCTTCAAAGATTCAAAGTGCGATGGTAATGTTGCAAGATCTGTTCCACATTTCTGTTATCAGTTAAAGTGTATATTTTTAAATATCGGGGTTTTTTTCGTCTGTTTTCAAAGAGGAAAAAAACATCAAAATCTCAGCATTTCTCATCTCATCTTCACACCTAACTTCACTTTCCTGTCTCATCTGCTCTTGACAGCTCTTTATAGCTATAAAGAGCACCAGGAAGAGCAGTGGATTCCACCTGGCTGCTCCATCTACAGAAACCAGCCATTTACAAAAATACATGGCAGCATTGGAAGTGCTGCTCTAATTAAGATGCTGTAATATAAACTCTGTTTTTATGAAGCTTATAAAATTCAGCCTGAGAGTGGACTTGGCATCACCATGGGACCAATCTTCTGCTGCTTGCTTATTTTCTTATTGATTTGTCAAGAAAGTAATATACATCGTGTTCTAATTCCGCAATCCTGTTGCTGTATAATTGAAGGAGGCACTTCTGGTCTAAGTCCCTGTTTGCAAGCAATTAGATGTTGCTTTAAAAAATACACCTTGTGAAATTGTTCTTTTCATGCCTCTTGTGAGTGATGAAATACAAGTTTCGATAGAAAAAAAATGGAATGGCCAGTTGTGAGACTCTCATGTTAAAATGTTTTCACTGCTTTTAAGTAATACCCCTTTGGGATTGCCAGGTACAGGGAGTGTGGCACTGACTATTGCAATCAAAAATCTCTGTAGTTCAATAAAGAGAAATAATGGTTTTGAATGCAATGATTCTATCCAGTGAAATGCAGCATTATTTCCTTCTGCTTTCTAATACTCCATCATTTAGATGCTGCCTACTCCCTCTGTAACTCAGCTTTATTAACAAATAAAAGTTTCCAGTCCTGCTGGCTGGAGAGAGCAGATAAACACACAGATATGTACAAATTCAGCAGATTCACACAGAAAAAAATAAAATTAAATTTTATGAGTTTTGGAGAGCAGTTTTTTGATGTTCTAATGCTGCAATAAGGAATAACAGAAAGATGCAATCATTTTCCTTGCATTTTTCCAGCTCTGGTGAAATGCACCAGCCCTACTGACTGGAATACCTAACGCAGAGAGTTTTCATCACCATCCCAGAATCTCAGACTTGCAGAATGATTGAGGCTGAAAGGGACCATAGAGTTCCTCTAGTCCAACCTTCCTGCTGGAGCAGGATCACCCACAGCACGCTGCTCCAAATCACATCCAGGTGGCTCTTGAAGGAGACTCCACAAATGCTCTGGGCAGCCTGTTCCAATGCTCGGTCACCCTCACAGTGAAGAAGTTCTTCCTCAAATTCAGGTGGAACTTCCTGTGGTTCAGTTTATGTCCATTGCCTCTTGTGCCATTGTCTGGCATCACTAAAAGTCCTCTTGACACCCTCTCTTTAGATACTCATACACATTGATCAGATCCCACCTGGGCCTACTTTTCTGTGGGTTGAACAGCCCCAGCTCCCTTAGCCTTCCTTCACAGGAGAGATGCTCCAGACCCTCAATCATTCTCGTAGCTACCATTCCTCACAGCAATCTAACACAAATTCCAGAATCAAATTTGCCATTAAATGTTAGGAAAGAAGGGATAGAAGTGATGTGACTTCTCTCGTACCATTCAGGACACCTTGCTGTGCAACTGAAACTAAGCTCACACAGGATTATATCCAGCCGATATCATTCCATTTGCTATTGGGGCAAGTCATAATTCTGTGACAACATGTAAATCATCTCAACCACAGGAGGGCAGATTGTAATCACAGCTTCTTCCTGTCCAAAGCGGTAAAAGATGAAATGTGAATCAGTGAACACACACTGGTCAGAACATGGTGTGGGTCATTTTCTTCTGCAGACTTTGGAACTTTCAGTCTTTTATCTCTAAGCCCTTTGGTGTTAGAGATCTATAGACATCTATATTATATCTACTTTACACTTTAGAATCCTCTCAGTCTACCAAAGTCCATATGAGAATCTGTGCAGTAGACATGGTCTGTACCTGCAGCAAAATTGCTCTGTATAATGCAATATTATTTCAAATATATAATTCAAATATATAATTCAATATTATTTCAAATTTAAAATTCATTATTCTTAATCCACCCTCTGCTTCTTTGCTTGTTATGGAAGCTGCTCATGGTAAAACCCCCTTGCCCCATACACAGCCTTGTGGAAGCCTGTTCTTACCACTCCTGCTGCATCTCCACAGGTACCAGCACCTAATGCAATACAGGGAATAATAATATAAGAATCTTCCTCCCTGTCACTTAGTGTAGCCCTTCAGCTTCAGACTGTTTGGAACTGAAGGACAGAGCAGTACACAATCTATAAACCCAGAGTCAGTGTGACTGATGTGTGCCATTCCTGGGAGGCAAGTTATTTATAAAGGCTTCTCAGAACAGCACTACTCTATTTCCTTGATACAAATCTCTTCTCCATCATGCCTGAACTCTGTGACTTGCCTTTTTCTCCAGGAAGTTTTACCTTTCTTTTCCTGCTGCACACGTTTGCTCTGTGACACCAAGTATTTGTTCCTAGCTCTAGAAATCTCTTCTGAGGCATCATCTTGAACATGCTACATAAATAATTTGAATGAAACCATTGCTAATTTCATCAACCTGACAACTCCTTTTACTCACAGTACAAATCCCTTTTTACTCAGAGTCCAGGAGGAGGTTTGCTTCCAGGTAAAGCAGTCAAATGTGTCACAGACAGCTTGGTTTTAATATTGCATGGTCCAGATCATTTTCTGTAGATGTTGACTATGGTGCCATTGATAGAAACATACAAGGAGATGAAGAAGTAGAGTTATTTTCTGAAACAGGCATTAAAATTAACTCTTCAAGGAACACGGAGTAACCTGCTCTGCTGAAACATGAAACACCTTTGCTCCAAAGGCCCACCAGGTTTCTGAGTGCACTTTATAAAGCAGAGCATGGCTGTGGCCAGAGTCAATCCTGACGTGAACTCTGACACTTGAACCTTCCTTGAATAAATCCGGTTATCTCTTTGTTATAAGCAGTGTTGCAGGAGGCCACTCAAGCACAGATGTACATCAGCAGGGACTCATCTGGGACTCTTGACATCTTTGTCAGCTTGGTTCACTTCCTTGATTTCCTTTCTTCCTGTCCTGTTTGATTCCTTGGCAGGGGCCTACACCCTGCTATTTCTCTAGTGCTTCACTAAAGAAGGTCCAGACTAAGACTTCACTGCGACGAAACTTGAGTTTTCTAAGCACTCCCTACACAGATTTTGTCCCCTCTGATCACTGCTCCCAAGCTCACATACACAAGGCATTTTTGGGCCATTTTCCTGGCCTACTGGAGATGTCCCTGCCTGTGGCAGGGGATTGGAACTGGGTTGTGGGTTCTTAAGGTCCCTTCAACACAAACCAGTCTGTGAGTCTAGGATTCTGATTTTCTATCAATGTCTCTGCAGTTTCACCTGACACTTGAACCTCTTTTGTTTCAGTTCAGATTGATCCAAAGAGTGGTTTTCTGTTCCAATTAGCAGTTTTTCCCTTTTGCTCCCTGAAATGCGCTTTACCTTGTGTTTTTCCTGCAATGTCTCAGTGCTCACAGCATCACAGATGCCTCCTGCAGCCAGGGAAAAGCAAACCAGAGTTTTTTCTATCTCATATGGCAGCTATAACTGTCAGGGGAATTCTTGTTCCCATTGCAAGGAAGGCCATATGTTTGGCTCCCAAGCCAGAACAGCAGCAAAATTCTGTTGAAAGAAGTAAAGTGTGAACAAATGTATTTAATTCATTTAGTTTAGTGATCAGGTACCCCTGGATAATCCATTGTGCTTGAGCTACATGTACTCACAGTCACTCAAGACTTAGAGAATTTGCAGATGAAAGAGGACAAAGACAGTGCAGGGGGAATTGCAAACCACAATTTAGAGAGAATCCAACTTAGTTGTATGCTAAAAACAGTGTGGTCCTGCAGAGACAAGACTTAGGGTTTGACTAACCAAGGTGAAGAGCCTCTTCAGTGTCATTATGAGCAGGGTAAGCTGCACTCCTGCCAAAGGAACTCAGCTTCCTCTTCACAGTACTGCACCACTCCTGCCTCCAGTTCAGCACCGTGCCTTCAGTTCTGTCCTACTTGGGATGCATGTGCAATGCCATACACCACATTTTTCACCTTTCTGAATCTTCTTTCTTCTATCCTTCCTCTGCTCCCTATCACCAACTCTTTGCCACTCCCAGAACCTCTCCTCTACTCAGACCATCATGAACTTGTTTGAATGGTGGAGATTTAAGGAGGCATGGACATATAATTTAAAGGCATTGCACTAGCGATCTGTCCTGCCCCTGCTGCTGAACAAGGGTTTGGGTTTGTAGCCATAGTTAGTGGCAAAATATTAGGTGAATATTTGTAACTGAATCCAAGTGAACCAGTGCCAGGGAAGCAAAGGTGCTTAGAAATAGTAAAGGTTACAATGGGAGTGCATGATAGAGCATTTCTGAAAGGGAAAATTTGTATAGCAATATTTGGGTTTAACTTTTGCTTTATACAAGCTTTTTACTCATGCTAAATCGAGTTAGAAGGATGGCATGCATAATAAGACAGAGCATGCAAAATCAAGGAGGCTTGCAATGACTTCATATGAGGAAGCCTGTTTTGTTCCTTGTCTCTAATGAAGTGTTAATCTTGGCTCAGCAGCAAGCAGTAAATGAATTAGCAATGCTACAGTCGTTTGTGAACACGCCTATCGAACTCAGCAAATTGTCAGCATTTGGAGAATTGAATAGATGGGGCTACTCCACATCAAAGCTACAAAGGGTGGAGACCTTGAGAATGTGATGGTGAGAGTCTGGTTCTTTGTTTCAGGAGGGAACAGCCACAGCTTGCATGCTGCTAAGTGAGCCTGTCCCCACCTCCTGGTTTATAGATGGATTGTTGCTGTCCCACCGAGAAAGCTGAGATTTAAAGGTGTATCTACAGGGAAGTTTTTCTGAGTTGGAGGATTACTTTCCCCTCATCAGCTGGAGCAGGATTATGCCCACAATGTGCCTGTAGTACCTATAGGAACAGCATAATCGGTCCATCCCAAGGGCAGAAGAGGAGCACCTTATAAGAGGAGTCAGAGCATGAAATGCAAGGGTCTTTGAGAGTTTGCTGTGGGTGAGGCGAAGGTGTACAGCAGAGATCAATTCTAGAGTCAGGAGGCTCTGAGGCGTTTAAGAAGTATAGGCAGGCTAGAGAGGGGTTTAGGATAGAACTGAGGTTGCCAATGGGGCAAATTCAGACTCAGGACACCCATCCTCACAGGGAATTGTATTTCTTACCTCTCTAGATTGGTGGGACTGTGGCCAACTACAGACACTCTTATTGTGCCTTCAAGTCATTACTGGTCATCATGGCCTCTGCAGGACTCTTACATGGCTGTCATCATGGCTTAGAGACAGTTTGAGTATTTCTGTCCCTTTTGCATTTGTATGGGAGGCAATGAAAAAAGGCCAAGCTCAGGCTCAATTTCATGGCTTATTTTCTAGCACCAGCTGAGTGTGAAAAATGGTTTCTAAGTCCCTTGAGGAGTAACCTAAGCCCACCAATGTTCTATTCTTCTTGGGTTTATCCTAAACTTAGTTTCTCACAGTCACGCAGGAAGACTTCGATCATTCTTGCAGCTCAGTTTTTCCTAACAGGGAAATCTAGAAATTAACTTTTTAGTCCTTTTTAACTAAAATATAAGATCAGACCTAAAATCGATAATCATTGCCTTCCTTAGAAGTTCTTAAACTGAAAACTTTCAGTTTCTTAAGAAAAAAACTTTCAGTTTCTTAAACTTTCAGTTTCTTAAACTTTCAGTTCTTAAACTGAAAACTAGAACACCAGATGCAGCGAACCTCACAGTCACATCTGGAAAAGGCAGAGAAAGCAGGAGGCAGATCACAGGACGGGAAGGATGGAAGGAGGTTTTTCAGTGCTATCCTTTACTGCATTCCTCCTGTCTGTGGGTATGCAATGGGTGGGAGCGCTGCCTGTGTCTGTGTGAGAGTAAACTGCTGCCACCAGTACTGCTGGCAGTCAAGAGCACTGTCCTTAAGGCCCAGCATGAAAAAGCTCGAAGAAGAATTCACAGCAGAGATGTTCAGTTTATTACACAACCGTAACCATATGGTGACTCCATAAATCCATTACAAGTATGTTTGCCTCATGGAGAAGGAAACACTTGTCTTTTTTGCACTAACAACCCAATTTACTTAGCATTTGCTTTCATTCTGCCCAGCTGGAGTTGTTTCTCTCCTAAGATGGGACCTCCATGAGTAATGAAGGTGGATATACACTCACATGCCTGGAAGAGGTAAAAAGGAAGATTTGGGGTGGCATTGCAGGAACACCATAGTCTTCACAATGATGAGAAGTTCACAAACCATATTGCCTGTTCTCTTTCGTAAATGAACTGACTGGATAAAAATGATGTGCAGAAAGTACTGAAAGAGAAACACCAAGCCTGAATTTCTTCCTCTAGTCTTCATCTCCAGTGTCTCTGAACTCAGCACTGCTCTCCCCTTGGGTTTGTATACAGTCTCCATATGCCAGTTAACAGCTTTCCTGTGGTTCTAGGCAGCTGTATGTATCTGAAGTCAACAAAATCCCTCAGGACTACCCTTCTCCATAGGAACATGTCTTGGTTTTCATGTCTAACAAAATGAATGAGAGATGGGATGCATCTTCCTAAGGGACTAGTGAGTCAGAAACCCATGGAGTGAGCAATTCAGAGCAGGACCATCCTGTGCCTCCACTGCCATACCATTACAAAAGCCTTTGGTTTCTTCCTGCACTTTGTAAAGAAGGTGCTGTCCGCAGAACACAGACGCTGTATTTATCTGTCCCTGTGGGGTCTGGTGGGCTCAGTTCCCCAGGTAAAGTAAATTGCACTTGTGGCTTTCTCACACCCAGATCAGAAAGGGGTACTACAGTACTGCAGCAGGCAGCAGGACCACAGCTGTTCAGGGAGCAAGATATAAACCTGATGTCAGCACCCTTCAAGTCAGCATAACATAACCCTGATGTCAGCAGCCCACCAAGTGAATGGTACCTCTGCTATTCATTCCACACCGAGGCTCCTGGTGCTGGCTGAAGCACAGCTTCTTTTCACACAGACTGTTAGGCTATGTAAAACAAGGCATCCCAAAGCCTCTGTCCAACGTTTAGGACTAAGAGGATGGGCTATGCAAAGCAGAAATGGCAGAGATCCAAACAAGTTCAGAACTGGGCTAGGATCAGACCTACCCATGCCTGCTGGCACAAGGTCGGGAGGCAGAGTGAGTAGCAGCAGCAGAGGAGCTATGAAGCCCACAGTTTGCCCATACACGGAGATCAGTATCTGTGACTGCATGTTGCAGAAACAAGAATATGTCTTCTATTCGCTCTGGCCTGTTCAGCAGTAACATGGACCTTGTAAACAGTGAGTAATCAGCAGAGGTAGACCTCATCCTACCTGTGACATGTTACCCCCATGAATGAAGTAAGTTCTGGGACAAAGTTTCTTGTTAGTAGCATGGCAGTAACCTTCTGCAGGCTCAGCTCAGGCACTGAATTCTGGTTTCTACAAAACAGCTATCTTGGAACTCTGATGAGAGACCATCACAGCCCTTCCAAAGCCCCCTTTTCCATAGTCACATCCTCTAACGTAAACTCTTCATGTTCCATACAGTGGCTTCCCAAGACCAAACTTCTACTTAATCCTCATTAAAAAGAGCTGGAAAGCTACAGAACATCTATTGATACCCTTTTTCACTGTGATCACCTCATTAACACACAGATCTATGTCAGACTGAATTGACAGGATACTTCCCAAGTTCAATGGAATCCAGACCAGCTCGTCACTGACCAAATGAAGCAAATACTTCTCTTCTCCAACATACACTCTAAAAAATCATTGCCTTCTTAATATTAAATTGCAAAACTCAGGCCAGTATTTATGGCTGGGATTCTTCCTATATGTAATCATACATTATTGTTTTCTAATGAAATGCATGATCTAGTTAAATAAACATGAATGGAAGCAACAGTGCTGTAGACAAGAAAGCAGGAGGGATATATAATTAATGTGATTATTGGAAAAAAGCTGTGTGATATCATTCCATCAATTATCAACCTCTAATAATTCTGTCACCAAGTAAATGAAAGCATTTTATCAATTAGAGCAAACTGTTTCCCTGTAGAAATCACTGAATACAGCTGAAAACCAAATCATAACTGGAGCAATACAGAAAGAAGAGAAACATAGGAAGAGCCTGAAGACACCTATTCTCTGTGTTGCAATGGCAGCCACTTAGCTAGGCTTCACTGAAGGCAGTGGAAAGATCTGCAGCATAAAGCTGAACAATAGTTTCTGGGGGGTTACCCAACGATTTGGGTTTAGGAGACCAAACTTCATTTCCTCACTGGCAGAGATCTCCAGGTTGGCCATATCATAGTCTGGCTTGGACCATCCAGATCCATTAGGCTTCACTCCCTGGTTGGAGGACCACCTATACTGTGGGAAATGACACTAAAATGCCTCAGGAGAAGAGCTGCATTCCCTATCTTTTTGATGCCTGTGACCTCTTTAAAACCAATATCATAATTAATGTTCCAGGTGTGTGAAAACCTGCAGTTTGTAGTGACAGTGATTCTTCTCCCCTCTCTCTAAATGGTGATGGCACAGACATCTGACCTACCCATCTAGGCTGCTCCTAAGTAGGTAGAAGCAAACACTCCCCCAAAGAGTCTTATCCACCCTGTAAGTGATGTTCATTCCTTCTTCTGTTGTCCATAATTAGCTTGATGCAATATCTTAATTGCAATGTCTCATTTTGGACAGATGCCCATTAAGGCAAAATTCACACTTGCAGGGAGGAATCGTTGGGACCTTTCACTCCAACTATCCCAGCCTTGCAGCAAGGTCATGGAGATCAAGGTCAGCTTGGCCACAGGGGGCTATGAATATCATGGGAGATGCACAGGGGCAGGAAGGGGCTGAGAGAGGCACTGACTGGAAGTAAGACAGGTATCTATAATTACATATCCAATGGATGTCCTATACCAGGCATGGAGGGTCTGCAGCTGTCATTCCTGGATACAGCCTGAAGTCATGCTTAAGGAAGTGCTGGAGCGATGTTTTAACCTGCTGGTGTGACTTCTACCCTTGCAGGGACTTTAAGCCCTTGATGGAGATGTTTGTGAGCACTCAGCAAGAAGCTGTCTATTCAGAGGGATTTTCTTTCCTCCTCTTAGTATGGGAGGCTGGTATTTGACTTCATTATCTCCTAACTTAAAGTTCAGGCCATCTGGCATCCCAGTGTGCAAACATTCTTGTAAATTAAAAAGAAAAATATGGTCATGATTCCCTTATGGATATAGACATGCAAGCTATTAAAAAACTGGCAGTGTGTAGAATGTACTTGGAAAGAAACAAGGTTGGTTCCCAACATCCCATCTGCAGCAGGTAAAGAAGCATTGTATGAATGAAGGTGATTTGAAATGTAACTGGCATCCTTCCTTTCTGTCATGTTTGCCTGCATCAACTTACTGCATGGACTGCTGATCCTCCTGGAGCTGGATACAGTGCTGGTGGCTTGGTGTCAGAGAGTTGTGATTTTGTAGGGTTTTATGCCAACCTTTTGAGACGGTTTCCAACAGCTTCACTCATCACTTTAGTCCAGGGGCTAATTTTGCTCTCTGATGAACCCACAAAACTTTTTCCACTTCATCTTCTTTAATCTGGAAAACATGCTTCACAAACACCTCTAAATTTCCACTCTCTTTGCTCCTTCCTTTGCAGCCCTACCAAGGACTACCATTGGTTCCATGCTGCATTTTTCACGAGATTCCTCTATTATTTAAAAGCATTAGTAATTTCAGAAGATACATAAAAACGAAAGATCCTCGCATGCTTTAATGAACCTCAAATTGAGCTTTAGAACAATTTGATTAGAAAGCTCCTGAAACCTCATGTGCTCCCCTGGGACTGAGCTCTAATGGAAGTAATAATTAGCAAGATCAAATCTTAAAATTAGTTATTCCATAAATATATGTTTTTCTCCTGGTACTTGGAGCCAGAGCCAAAGAGGTAAAGGGCTGGAGAAGTGGAACAAGAGCATGCAAAGAAATGAAAGTACAGACGCCTCTGCAGGACAAAAATAAAACAAGGTGGTAAGAAAGAAAATAGCTCTGTGCCTACCAGCAGAATCAAGTCTGGGAGAAGTGGAGCATCCTACCCTGACCGTGCGCTGGTTACAAACATAGGTTGGGACTCGGCATCCCCATGACGTGGGAGAAGTTGGGGTTTACTGTGCTTTTTTCCCTGTTCTGACTCATCAGAAAGAACAGCCGCAGCACTTATAACAGTGCAACTCAGTAGAGGAGCGTCCTTTGTCATCTCCTGGCTGGAAACAGTGACAGTCCATAGGGAGACAGTGACAGCCCACAGGCTGCACAGGACAGCAAAGCCTTCCTCAGAGCCTAGCTGGTCTCAAACTCTTTGTTCTGCCACTGTTATTCTATGCTTAGCATGCAGAACCAGAACATTCCCCCAAACTCTGTTCTACATAGTTCTGAATTTTGCCCCCAGGACCTCTTTTCTCACCAAGTATCAGGAGCTGTGACAACGCTGCGGCCCTGGTCACAAACAAATGAGCCCAGGCTTTCTCCATCAGTGAGCCCTCCAGTGGCAGAAGAAATGCAGGTTTATGGGCAGCGGAAGGAAAGCAGCTTGGGAAGAGGTCCTGAAAGCCCTGCTTGCACAGCTAGAGCAGGGAAAGGCAGCACAGCGCAAGGAGGAAGGCTGCAGGTGGGAATTTCACTTATTCTCCATAGGATTAGCTAAGTATCAGAATATGCCTTTTTACTAAGCTATTGAATGTGTTACTGATGAGCACAGGTACCAGGATTCTAATAAAGAGCTGCCTTGAGAGAACTGAAGTTTCCCCTTTGCTTCCCCCTGAAACCTCTGATGCTTTAGAAATTCAGCTCTTCAGCCATCATGCTAAGATGCAGTGTCTCTGGCACTGACTGAGCAGCAAAAAGTCATGGAAGGGCTCCATCCCCTGGGCCTGAGACTGCATCTCCATTCCTGGTCTGCAGTATCATCCCTATTCCTTAGAAAGCATTCTGCATGGATTGCAAAGCACCCACTACCTTGGCTGCATACAAATCACCTTCCTGATAAACAACAGCCAAGCCTGACACTTCTGATGGTCACCTGGGAGATAGAGACCACCAAAGTGTATGTTTGCTTCATAGCTTCTTGATGCTCTGATAGGGAGTAATCAATCACACCAACTCTTCAGCTTCCTCTGTAATTTAATCACCTGCAGTATATGTGCTACTGCTGTGTATTTTCTGCCTGGTGAAATGATCTTCTGCATCCAGGTCACCTGCAGCTTAATGCAGTGCCTGAACAATGCAGTGCATTAATGATTGCAATACACTGCCTGAGCACTGTGCCATTAATTGTTAGTTTTTAATTAACTTTTCAGTGGTTTGCTGCCCTGCTGGACTGCCAATGGTGGAGGAGAACCTCTTAATGACCTGCATGCCTCTACACGGGAATCACCAGCCTGTGTTTCCAGCTCTTCAGTACTACATGTGCAGCTTCAGGCTGCAGTTATATCCTGTGGTCACCAAAAAGGTTGTTATGATACAGGAGCTTCTGGGTGTTTGAAGTTCCCAGAGGGCGTACAGCCCTCTGCCAGGGATCAGTCTCACTTGCCAGCCTTGCTCCACACACAAGTCATGCAGTGGAAGCACTGGGCATAGCTCAGCTGTGAATTGTTCCCAGGCATTCTCCTCCACAGAGCTCCAGATTACACATGTGGCAATTCCCAGTTGCATGTATTCATTACATAGCCCCTAGAGTCATGTGAACTGATCATTCTGGACCCTGGAAGGGTCCTGAACACAGCTTCCAAGGGAGTGAATTGTCCTGGGAGGCAAATACAAAACTCTATCCCCTGGTCTTACTCTACTTTGACAGTTTTCTCTATCCTGTCACTGTCTTTGGCATCTCCTCCCATCACTGCTGGCCAGTGGGCAACCTCTGCTCATAGATCACCCATCCGTGGCTGCCTCCCTGTTAAGCATGCTGGATGTAAGACTGCCCATTAATTTCCTTCTGTTGAACATGAAGTCAGGATGAATACTCTTTTGAAAGACAGAAATTGTTCCCTCTTTATTAAAAACTAAACTCTTGGGCTTTGTAAAGCCACCAGCAGCATGAAGAATGGCAGCCAGGAGTGGGGCCAAACAGGGAGGGTCTTGGGGCCAGCCTGGACAGCTAAACCTCAGAGATGAATAAAGAAGGGTACATCTTAGGGGTTAGAGTGTAGTTTGTGTAGTCCTGGAACTGACTGGAAGCACGGGTCTGGCTATCACTGCTCATAGCACATCAGAAATGACCTTGAAACCTTCCAGCAGGGGCTATGACATTTTCCTTTTCCTGGTGATGGACTTCAACAAAGAACGAACGACTCTCGTTTCCTGGGGCCTAAGGGAATTTCTTCTTAGTTGCACTGACTTTTGGTTTTGGCACCAAATTCTCAGTTTCTTTCCCTGCTGACTACCTCAGCAATCTGTGAGGATAATGTAAAAGAGAACAGTTCAGCTACAGCCCTCCCTCGCTGGGCCTCTTTCACACAGGCAAAAAAGAGTCACTGTTTCAAAAATAGGATGCACAGGTTCTGACATGAAAAGGCACCCAGCTCCAGCTAGGGTTGTGCATGACATTATCTTCTCTCTTTGCTTTTTTCACTACCCCTCCTCCTCATCATAAAAAATCTCACCCCAGGCTATTTTGAAGCTCCAATGTGTTGCTTTTCATTCATACTTTTCAATGTACTACAGAAACATGTGCACTTGAGGTTTCATATCTGAAATGTGTGAACTGGTTTCCACTGAAAGGAAAGCCTGAATTTCTGAGGCCCATTTCCATTCTTCCTCTTTTAAGGTGTAGTAAGAAGAATGCCCGAGGCATTCACTAAACAGAAGAAATATCACAGAATTAAGTGGTCTGCATGAATACATGGTGATGAGCTGTCTCAACTGCCTTGCAACAGTAATGACTTCCCTAAGAGAAGTGGGCATGAATGTGCTGATGTTATGAACAGAGGAAGAAAATACAAATCTGTGTATCTTCATTCCTTGGGATGCCACCACAAACAGGATGTGTCAGGGGCTGTAAGCATTGCAAAGGGGTTAAGCTCTGGATGGTATCACTTTGAAGGTAACTGTGAGATGCTTCCAGAGAGCAACAAGGACTCAAGCAGACTGTCATCACAGCCACTGTGAAAGCTTTGTGCTGGCTCACTTACACGGACTCTGATCCCTCATGTCCAAGAGATGCCCTCTGACTTGGAGCTCTGTAGGACAGTAGAGGATTGGGTTGGTGAATGCTAAGATCTACTAAGATCTTAAAGATGGGTTTAAAAACAAGAAGAAAGATGGAAAACCCATCTCCTCTTGAGCCCTGAATCACCACTAAGAGCAACCTGGGAGAGCACTGAAGACTTGAGTGGGAGACAGAAATAAAACTGAAGAGGAAAACATTGAAAAGGTTTGAAAAGGAGGCAAAAATGAGAGGGAAGAGGGAGCTTCCATGCATAAATGCTGCAAGATGCCAGGGGCAGGGATCCCAGTGACCAAAGACTTATTTCTGATACTGGAGAGCTTGGCCAGGTTTCACCAGTTCTCTGTGTGTTTGTCCCCAAAAGTGGTGTGTTTGGACTGTCTGTTCTGCAGGACAGGGTATGTCATTGAACTGCATATGGCCAGTGCCCACCCCGGTCACTCAGTGACTGTAACAATTCCCCTATATACATCTCTCCCAGGCTCAGCTGACCAACCACATTTGGAGAAGATCTACATGGGATTTCTTCTGATCTGTGCTTGTTTGATGTGGCATTTCAACAGTATGAGGAGGAGCGCAATGTCTTTGTCAGCAGGGGTTGAAATTTCAGCTTGCTGCTGTCTAGATCTCAGAAACATAGAATCATGGAATGGTTTGGGCTGGAAAGGACATTAAAGCTCATCCAGTTCCAACCCCTGCCTCAGGCAGGGACACCTTCCACTAGAGCAGCTTGCTCCAAGCCCTGTCCAACCTGTCCTTGAACACTAACAGGGATGAGGCAGCCACAGCTTCTCTGGGCTACCTGTGTCAGAGCTTCAGCACCCTCATATGGGAGAAATTCTTCCTTGTATCTAACCTGAACTTCCTGTTTCATCACCCCTTGTCCTATCACTCCCATACTTGATGAAGAGTCCCTCTCCAGCATTGTAGCCCCCTTCAGACAGTGGAAGCTGCTCTGAGGTCTCCATGTGGCTTCTGTTCTCGAGGCTGAACAACCCCAATGTTCTCAGCCTGGCTCCATACTGGAGGTGCTCCAGCCCCTGATCACCCTCATGGCCTCCTCTGGACTTGCTCTAACAGCTCCATGTCCTACTGATGTTGGGGACACCAGAACTGTACACAGTACTGCAAGTGAGGTCTCATGAGAGCAGAGGGGCATTTCTACACAGCATGCAAAAAAGACAGGTATGTGCTGGTTTCTGGCACCAACCCATTTCCTTAAGCAGCATCATTCTCCACCTATTGCATTAAAAATACTTCTTTCTAAAGTGACTTAAAAAGAATGGTCTAAAATACAGGACTATTTATGTTACACTAACTATGGTCTAGAACGAGCTGTGTTGCAAAGAGATTGCATAGATTATAAGGCATGTAATCATCTCTAACCTTTCCTGCCTGTAAAATTGGTTCATTTCCTTTCATTCATGTATCTGAATTACTTTTATGTAAATATATATTTTTCTTGGCTTTTTTTCATGCTTATTTTTTTTGTTGAAAAACAAAAGCAGCAATTAAAGAATGATAAAGACATTACTAAAGAAGATTATACGATGGTTTCCCTTTAGAAAGAAAAGGGTTATCACTTTGTGATTCAAGGGACTTCAGCTCCAGGAACTCAGAGAGTGAATTAAATGTTTTGAAAGCAACTTGAATTAAATTTCCCGGATCTTCTACTTAGTCCCCAGCATTTCAGGGAGGACTGCGAATACTGAACAAGACAAGAGAAAGGAAGTTCACCCCAGGGCTGAACCTGTGCTTGGAGCAAGCAGAGCCCTTGGGCATGATAAAGCAGTCAGTGTGAAGGTAGGGGGTTTCAATAAGAAAGCAAGTATTTGGGGACTCCCTTGAGTTCTAGTAGCAGCCCCCATGGGATGGAGCAGTTTGAAAACCAGTTTATCTCAGGAAGAGAAAACCCAGAGAAGGAAAGCATTAGGAAAAGCAATCCCTCACTTCAGACACTGGAGAAGTGTGAGGCTGCCAACAATACCTCTTGGCACGACCAGAAACAGGCACTGGAGGGTCTGTGTCCATATCCAGCATGTGCAAATGATTATAAAGGACCGGAGGGTACAAGAAGCTGGGATGTCCTCCCTCCTCTCGTGGTCTCTCGTGATGGTTCAGTTGATGCCAGCACTTCGAACCTGGTGGTGCTCTTTGGTACAAGCTCTACAATACATTTCCTCAGCTTTCAAGGCCCTGCTGTCCGGCACCAGGTTTGGCTGTGACCTCCAGCCAGCCCTGCAGTGGGTGTGCTGGGTGCATGCTAAATTGGGTGCTCTGATCATCTCCTCTGCAGGCTGGAAACTGCAACCAGGGCTGCTTTCACCTTCCTTACAGACACAACCTAGCTCCCCTGTATCATCACTGGTGAACTATAGGTGACCAATATTACTCCAGAACATGGTACTGCTGTTCCTTGCTTTGAAGAGGAACCGTTCCTTCACATGAGCACCAAAGTTTTCTCCTTTTAGCTTTGAAGACTCAAGACCAGGTGAGTAAATGACAGTATCTTCCTTTGCTACCATCAGTTTTGGGCAGCTGCTACCTCTGTGGGTGAGCCCTGGAATTTCTTGCAGGTCTCTGCTGCACAGTTCTCAGCTGTCTCCGAGAACACCAGTGACTGTGCCATTTAGGGCTCTGTGCACTCACGTCATGAGTGCCACTGAAAGCTGCATCTGCTGCTGTGTAGGTGCAGTTGTGTCCTTCCTCTTTTCCCCATCCATGTCTTCAGCACATCTTAGGCTGTCTGAATCCCCTGGAAGATCCAAGGTGACTGCAGACACCCAGCTCTCTTAATTGCTTTCTCTTCTGGAGCTGCAGTGGCTCAGCCCCCTTGAGGCAGGAAGACTCCCACTGAAAACTTCCTGTTAGTGCTGTGGGTGCTAGGACACCCATACAGCGTCTCCATCTCCCTGTGCCAGGAGCATTATCTTTGTCTGAGCCTTTGGAATGTTGCAAATGTTTGTCTTGTGAATGTAGACCCTCTTCCTAACCCTAAATCTAACGCTAATTCTAACCTTAACTCTAACCTTTACCCTAAAGCCGCCCCTCATCTTTACCCTAAACCTAGGCAGAGCCTGTTGGGATGCTGCTAAGGTATCCCTGCTAAGGTATCCTTATGCTGTACATACTGTAAGAAGGAAATTGTGAAAAGGAAGAAAAAGAGGTTTTCCACAACCTGGCCAGTAATGTGGTGTTTGCAAATACAACAACTGGGCACTGTTAATTGTTCACCTGACTTCTCCAAGCAATGTTTCCTGCTTATAATGGGAAGGCTCCTGAGGATGAGACAGGAAAAAAAAGGTTTTACACTATTCCTCCCATCTGAACACTCATTTATCACCAGCATCATTGTCCATGCTGCTTGTTAACCCAGGATGAACCTAATGAATCCTCTGCTGGCTACACAGGATACAGTAGGGACAGGGAATGGTTTTTACTCTGAGATTTCAGAATTATCTCAGGAAGCGTCTGTGATGTGTGGTGTTAAATCTCACCTCACACTTGCTAATAACTGCAGTCTTCTTTCCAGCCTCCTCCACAGCTGGGACTGGTCCAGCATTCTTCCTCCTTTTGACAGTAAGAGGATCTGGAATTGCCACCTTTGCCAAGGCTACCACTTCTTAACACCAGCTGCTAAAGAAGGTCCTAGGGTATGTAATCTCCTATCTGCCAAGAGCAGCAGCCATCACTGTAGGCAGGGCAGAACTGTTTGGACTCCTTGTTAAAGACCCTATTTATCACTGATGGCAGCCATCCAGACCCTCTTCTGTGCAGATACACCCTTTAGAAATGCTAAGCTTACATCCTGAGAGCAGGTCCTGGCACTTATTCTCAAGAGGTGCCAGGAAGGCTTTGGTGAATGTAATCCATTTAGTGGTGATCAGATTCCCAGGTCAGCATAACCAGTCCTGACTATGTGCTATAATAATAAGGAGGGCTTGTGTTAAATCAGTGCAGAAGCTCAGATGGGAACTTGTGAGCAGTCCTGGTTTGTTCAGTTACCAGGATCTGTTGCTCTCCAGCAGAGAGTGCTTCACAAAATCAGAGCTGGAGCTACCAGGCTACACAGCATGGCACTAGGCTGGGTTGCTACCAAATGTTTCAGCTGTATTTCAGTCCCCCATTATTTTAAAGCACAGCTCCTTTCTCTCATTAATCTACATAGCTCTATTTTCTGCCACACTGTTGGCATTAGCAGATACCAGATGTTCTTCAGCTCCAGTGTTACGCCAATGATGATTTACAGGTTTGATTGGGAAGATACATTGCAAGAAGTTCTCTGAATGAGCTCACCCATGCATTTCTGTAACACCCTGGGAAAAATCAGGTCTCTGGGTGGGTGGTTTATGCTGATGGAAACAGATCTAAATGTGATGATAATTTCTATATAGAAATAACAGACCTGCAATTACCTTACACTCACGTTCTGGCATATAAATGCTCTACATTACAGTCAGAAGCCAGTCACCTGCAGTAAGCCTGTAGAATTAGTAGTGTGATGACTGTATCTTGACATCTACTTATGGGTTTAAGTGGGAACTGTTAGAGCTAAAGCTGTATGAGCAGGACCCATTATGAGCATGTGGGAGACAGGAGACATTGCTGAGAGGCAGCAGCACTACAACAGCAGTTCCTCCCTCATCAGTCCTCATCACCCCACTGGTACCAGCAGAGACAGTAGCACAGACAGGTGACCAAAGCGCCACTTAGACAATGTTATCTGACCAGTGATTTGTTTTGGTCACTCCATGATCTCACCCAGGCATTATTGAAACAACAGAATTCTTACGGGTGCTCAGGTATCCTAACCAGATTGGAGTCTGGAAAGACAAAATGCACTCATTGGTAGCATAGGAAAGCCTGACATTATTCCAGAAATCGTAATGTGGAAATAGGTGGGGCCTTTGAATAGAGCTGCTCCTTTTCTACACAAGCACTTCCACCAGCTTTCATGTGGCAACCCACCCTCCAGCCCCACAGGCTCCCCACATCCCTGCACTTGGCATTCACACACTCAGAGAGAGGAAAATTAGAGAGGTAACTGCTTTCTCAGGCGATAGTTTGTGGACTGATAAGAATTATTCCTGTCACTGCATAGGATATTTGCAATAAACCATTTTTGTTGCTTTCCGATAGCTAAGCCAAAACCACTTAATCAATATCTCTGGCTGGGACTTAATAGCTCATCAAGCCATGCATCACTATTGTTGTACAAGCCAATGTGGATAGTGTCATTTTAATAACAATAATTATAGAATATGTATGAATTCTAGTAAAGCACCCCACTAATGAATGTATCCAGGTTGGAAAGGAAATCACAGAGCAGAGAGACAGACAAGTGGATATCTAAAATAGTCTCCAAAGTACTTAACAGTTTCTGAGCATGACACATCCATTGAATGGTTGATTATAAAAAACCCCAAGAAGCGAATAATTAGGGGCTGTCATGATGGGCTGAAGAAGCACATGCAGAATCCAGCCTGTCCAACAGCAGAGACGTGCAGGTTTGAATTCATTTTGCGCATATTGGTACTTATTCACTTTCCTGATCACTGAGATGCTTCCAGCAGCAGCCAGTTTGGGACTCATGCCTATCAATACCCGCACAGACAGTATTTTGGCTGTGTGTTGAGAAGCCAGTTCTACTTTGAGGCTGGACTTCATTTAACCAAACACCAACTGTCTGCCAGCAGCTTCCACAGTGAAAGAGAGCTGCTTTCTGTTCCATTTGTCATTGTCCATCTGTGTTTCTGGTGGTTGGTGTTGGGAGGCCTTTCTGAAGCCAAACTTTCTGAATAACAGAGGTGGAATCTATTTTGATTTCCACTTGAATTAGAGGAAACTGGCAGGTGGCTGCACTGGCCAGACAGAGGGAGGGAGCATATCCCTGTGGTTGTAGCAACTCTGCAGTGATAGAGGCGAGTGAAGGAGGTGGAACCAGACTCTTATCATCAGTGCTCCGTGAAAAGAACATGAACACACAAACATACAACTGAAATAACATTTAGATTCCATTTAAGCACAAGAAACTTTTCCTCTTGTCATATCCCAAGCCCAGATGAACACAGTCCTGGGAATCTATGCTAGGTGAACCTGCATTGAACAGTGTGGTAGGACTCGGTGGTGTCCAGAGCTGCCTTTAGTCCCAGTAATGCTGTAATACTGGGTTGGGCAGGAGGTAGACAGCTATTAATATCAACTATTGATTAATAATAGTTATCCTGGGGTAATGCTACGTTTACCTCGAGTTTCTGCCAGAGAAGCCAAATTCTCCTCTCCCATTACAAGTAACAGAGAAATACTTGTGCTTGTCACTGGCGCTGGGCTAGGATCAAACTCTCTCTTCCTTCTTATCTTCCACTTCCTTAAGATCAGTTACTCCATCTATCATCTGACAGCTGAGATTCAGGATTTCTGAGTGTGGTATCACACAGCATGGATGCCAGATAACAGAGCTGTGGAATTTTCCTAGCAATCTAAAGCCCTACTTGGCAGCCCTTGGGGAGGCAATTCCAGACAAGCTCCCCATGTTCTGGGTTACTCCGTACCCAGGTTCAACACTGGCTATGTGAAAAAAGAAAGGAAGAGGAGGGTGAAAGGCCCAGAAGGAGATGGAGGTGGGACTGTGGGAAGATTCACATGCTTACCAAGCTCAGCCCTTGCTTAGATGCAGAGACTCTAACCTAAATTAATAGATCCTCTGGGGTCTGCAAAACTGGGCTAATATTTTGCAGGAATAGCTCTCCCCTACCTCTTGCCCTCCAGTATGATGAAGACAAAATGCCTTCATTATTGCAGCATTTAACAGTGTGCAGTGTTTAGGAAGAGGCTGGAGGATGTGAAAGAATCCAAACCAATTACATTAATCTCACAGCAAATAAAGCTGCAAATATTTGCCTTCACTATAGTGCTTTATCTTATTGGACAAGCTCTAGAATTAATCTAAATCCAGTCCTTTAACCTTGATAGATGAATTGTTCTCTCTAACATCAGGAGGTCACCTAGACTTCACAGTACAGCTGGTCTCCACAGGCAGACACCAGTTCATCTGTAAATTGCACTTCGGGCTTCTGAGCCCTATTTACATCTCCTTCATCTACTGCAGTCCTTCTAAGAGAAGCTTTCATTGCCTCTATCTAGTTACTTGATGTTTCAGCATGATGCTGCAGGGATGCAGAACAACTCAGTCAAATAATTAAACAATAGAGAGGGTCAGATTTTTATGCAAGACCTTACTCCTGAATGACGTCAGTTCACCACTATAAACCCTCTTCTCACAGGGATCACAACATGGTTGAGTCTGGAAGGGACCACGGAGGTCATCTAGCCCAACCTCCCTGCTTAAGCACTGCTCAGGATTGTGTCCAGGTGGTTCCTGAGTATCTCCAGGGTAGGAGACTCCACAACTTCTCTGGGAAACCTACTCCAGTGCTCACTCACCCTCACAGTAAAGAAGTTCTTCCTCATGTTCACGTGGTTTAGTTTATACCCACCCCTTCTCATCCTATCACTTGGCACCACCAAGAAGAGCCTGACCCCAGCCTCTTGACACAGTCCCTTCAGATACTCACACACATTGATCACATCTTCCCCGGGCCTTCTCTTCTCTGGGCTGAACAGCCCCAGCTCCCTCAGACTTTTCTCACAGGAGAGATGCTCCTCTACTACTTAATCATTCTACTACTTAAACCATTCTAGTAACTCACTGCTGGACTTGCTCCAGTATGTCCACGTCTCTCTTGTACTGGGGAGCCCACAACTGGACACAGTGCTCCAGGTGAAGAGTTGATGGGGTTAAGCAGAAAAGCACTGCCTCAACATGATGGCAATGTTTTTCCTAATGCAGCTCAGGACACCACTGGCCTTGGCCACAAGGGCACACTGCTGCTGGCTCATGGACAACTCATTGTCCACCAGGATACCCAAGTCCCTCTCTGCAGAACTACTTTGCCCTCAGCCTGTACTGGTGCATGGGATTACTCCTCCACAGGAGTAGGATCTGGTACATGGATTTGTTGCATTTCAACAAGTTCCTCTATGCCCATTTCACCATCCTTTCTAGATCCTTCTGTATAAGAGCACAGCAAAATCTACTGATACAGACAAAACTCTCCTTAAGTATGGTGCAAATATACACATGAGAGAGGCTAACTGGTCGAATAAATAATCTGGGCATATTGTTGATTCTCCATCAGATAAAGCCTTTAAATCAAACCCAGGTATTCTTACAAAGCGGCTATCCTCACTCCAGGACATTGCTGCAGATGTTGTATGGAGAGAGTTCTCTGGTTTGAGTGCAAGGTTTTAGGCTCAACAGTTAGTGTGGTTCCTCTGGCAGGCAGTGCTTGGAAATGCTGATGAAGCACAGCTCCAGCTGAAGCTGAGAGGTCAGGAAGAGTCAGTTCCTAGCAGAGCTCACCCAGCCCTGGTTGCCCGAGGGCAGCTTGATGTTGCTGAGGTTTCTGGAAGGAGCACAGGAAGCTTTGAAGGATTTAATATTTTATTTATTTTCCCGAAGCACTGGGTGCAGACTTTGAACTAAAGAGCAATCACTGCTCCCAGGTCTCCTCTCCCTGAGGCATCAGGGTAAGGTATTGTCACTGACTTCATTTAGGCTACTGTGTTATGTTAGAGCAGTTAGTCCTCCATCCCAAGGTGACTGCATGCTATTACCTTGCTCAAAGTCCCAAGGATCTCAAGCGTCCCAGATTTCAGCATGTCTCACAAGGTACTGTAATATGTCCCTTTTAGAAGGAGGTTTTGCCCTGATCTGTTAAATACTGTAGCCTAAGTCTTATCACTAACACAGTAAGATGTTAAACTGCTTTCTGCTGTAACCAGAGAGTTTTTCTTCATACTCTACTCACGAATTTCTGCTAAACAGCCTGTGTCTCCTCTGTGATTGCCAGGGCATTGTACCTCCACCACACCATTTAAAGGAGAAGCTATTATGGCTGCAGGCAGAAGCCAGGGCTACTGACTGGTGCTGCAGTTACACTAAGTGGAGAGGATTTGAACACAGATCGACATCACATGAAAAAGGGCTGGATGTGTTTGATTACTGTGTGAGATGCAACAACATTTACAGACAGCCATGTAAAGGATGGTTGGATTTCATGGATGGTTAGGGGGGAATAATAAGAGAAATGGCCAGCTTCCCATCTGACCTGAGGGGAGTCCCTAGGGGGTTTTTGGGCAGCACAGCATCTGCATAACCATACTGGCAACAGTACATAAGGCCAAGAGTACATAAGGCCAGGAGTACCAGCTTCAGAAACACCAGATTTCAGTGCATGCACAGCAAAGCTCATATGAGCAGTGGAATAGCAACTGGGGCAAGACTTCATTCGGGAGGAGACTGGGGTGGAGGTACAGAGGTACAAGGGTGCCAAGAAGGAGAATCAGGAAATGAGAAAAAAGACAATAATGTGTGCAACTGATGTGACTGATTCTGCCCAGGGTACCAGCTGAGTACCTCTGCACTTGATCACCACAACTGGGGCTGTCAAGCCTATTGCCGTGGTCAGGAGGAGCAGGGTAGAAGCAGTGTGGGCTGCTTCACCTGGCTAACAAACAAGCACTGGGGTGGATGGATTGAGCATCTTGGTAGCATCATGTTGCTGTCTGTTCCCAGGCTGAAGGCACTGGAAGCTACCTACTGAATCATAACATGGGTGAGATGAGATACTGCATGAGAAGAATTTCCTTAGCATATTTGATTATTCACCATCATTTTAGAACTGTTCTTGCACTTAATTTCCTCCCTCTTGCAGATGATCAAACAATATAAAGAAGGAGAAATAGCTTGTCAGAAATCACTCCCTGGATTTCTTTCCAGTCTTACTGATTTAAAAGATCGCACAAGTGTAAAATCATCACTGCTTAGGAGATATTCCTGATTTATACTACCAAGAGAATGATTCCCTTCCCTCTGCAGGGAGATGCACAGTCTGTCAGGGGAGCCACCGACCACGCCTCCCACATCTGCTGTATCTCATACTTCTCTGCTGAACTGCCATGTAGATTGAGCTCAAAATGAAATGGTTCTCTTGTCCTGCATATGTACCCATGCAGTTGGTGTACTTACTTATCCATACACTAGACCTCAAAACCTAATCCCTGTGACCATAACAAAGCCACGAAGAAGGAGGTCTGAGAGGTGGCAAAGGAACTGGAGTTATGGAGCTAAGGAGCAGGAGGGAAATGTGTTTGGTGTTCAGAAAGCCCTAGGAAGCATCTTTGTTAAATACAGTGGAACTGGCAGGCCCTGGGTATTTGCAGCATTTTGCAGGTCCTTGATTTATGTGGAAAAAAGAAACGGCAGAATGAGAAACGTTTTATTAACTTACCTTAGTTTTGCTGAACTATCTGCTTAAGGAAAAGAAAAGCAAACAAGCAATTCCCTCCACTCCAGATGAAATGTTTCATTTTGATGTCTTTCAAGGGAAATCATTTATATTTTCACTCCGAGAGAGCTCATTAGGAAACATATTTCAATTGTCATTTAAAGAAAAATCTTGAATTTGAGGCAAAAGACATGGTTAAACATAAAACAAAAGACCTCGAACTGAAAGTGAAGAGCAGGAAACCCATCGCTCCTATTCTGCAACCACATCCAGGGAAATGCTGACTCAGAGACAGCACCTGCAGTCCCGGCAGCCCAAGGAAAAACTACAATGCACACCCTGTTTAAACACGCAGACCTGAAGGATGTGTCAGTATCCAAGAGATTAAACACAACAGGGAAATTGCACACAGCAATAACAAAGGTGGGATGTTGCAATAAGCCTGAGTTCTGGGTCATTAATTCCATCTTATCTGGCTTCATTCAAATGCTCAGCAGGTACAGTCTGCTGCCCTTTATTTTACAGAACCCAAACCTTACCCTGAAGTTCCCTTTTGCTTTTCACTTCAAAAGACATTTTAGTGCCTACCCCCAGTGAGCTTCATATTTGGTGGCATTCCTTGTACATTATATATGTTTTATGAGAACAACACATATGTCAGCTATATACCTATGCTGAGTACCATGCTGAGGCAGCAGGATATGCATGCCTAAATGCTTCAGCCTGCAAGAGCAACAACACAGGCAGGATCCCAAGACTAGGACTTACAAAAGAGCCTGCCAGCACAAAGCTGGAATAATTCACCCTCAGTAACAAAACCATAAAGCAGGAAGCAAGAATTTTATATTATTCCATTTTAAAGACCCTGTTGTTTTTTCAGGAAGAAAAGAAACAGCATGAGAAATCAAGTACTGAAAGTCTGAGTAGTCATAGTATCATAGAATCCCAGCCTGGTTGGGATTGGAAGGGACCTTAAATCTCATCCAGCTCCAATCCCCTGCCTTGGACAAGGACACCTTCCACTAGAGCAGCTTGCTCCAAGCCCCTGTGTCCAACCTGGCCTTGAACACTGCCAGGGATGAGGCAGCCACAGCTTCTCTGGGCGCCCTGTGCCAGTGCCTCAGCACCCTCACAGGGAAGAGCTTCAGCGTTATATCTAATCTAAATCTCCCCTAGTTAAGTTTGAACCCATCACCCTTTGTCCTATCACTATAATCCCTGATGAAGGGCCAGCAAAGTCTTGGACCCCATCCCCATTTGCTGTGTGGAACGCAGCTCTCAGATCGGGCTGAGAAACCTATGCTGCTATCAGCTCTGCTCATGCTGACATGCCTGTGCTTACTAATAAGCCCAGTCTCTCTGGGAAGAGAAGTGCAATCACAATGCTTCTGTCACCAAGTCTTAACCAGAAGTTAATGAGTGGCTGCTCATGCTGAACACTGCAAGCAGCTGCTTTCCCTACCTAGACCTGAGATAATGCAGCTTCTTTAATTCTAACTGCCGCATAAAAAGCTGGCTGAGATTTCCCCTCCTTCTCCATAGATAATGCCGCCTGCTTCTCAGTATACTGTTTGCTGTGTATCACTTGACCAGCTCTGGAAAATCCTAACTCACACAGAATAAACAAAACAAAAAAGAAAGCAAAATCAAACCCCAGATGCTTTTTAGGATTACTTTCACTGTTCAATTTCCAATACCTGACTTCTATGTACTAAAAAATGCAACTCATTCAACCATAATAAATATGCAGAAGAGTCCTGAGAGACCCATCCATTTGGATTTCACCAGATCTAGACAATGAATTTCAGTTTAATATCGTAGGCTTATTTGTTTTGCTATTAATTCTAGCAAGGACAATTGATCAATTGTTTTAATTTTAAATCAGAGAGCTAATATCTGACTTTGGCTTCCCTTGTGGTCTTTCAGTTACTGCCTCTGAGCTGCAAGGATCTCTTCTGCTTATTTCTTTCTTCAGTTAATTCAGCTACCCCATATGAAGACTATCTGCTGCCCTTTCCCCGTTAGATTGGATAGGATGCAGTTTTCTTATTTTTAATTATATTTATTCCAAAACCCCCTAAAAGAACAATGTATAGTTCTACTGTCACAGTAGGTTTGCAGAGTTCTGCAAGGTCTGAAAGCCTACCAACTGTGCGGAGACTGGTGCCCAGTTTGTAGGGTTTTGAGATCTTTGCATTGCTCTCTCCTGCTATCACACTGTTTCTATAAGGAATGACTATATTAGAGTAGACTGGCATAAAGCTTCCCTACCACATTCTGTTTTCTGGAACCATCTACTATTTTCTCCCCTTATACTTTTACCACCTTCCTTGATTTTCTCTTGCAGGCTGTACTGAAGCTTAGCACTTGTCCCTCTCAGGGTTGTTGAAGGTCTTGGCTACTCCTTCAACCTCTTCCTCCTCCTGGTCTTTTTTTACCTTCTTAATCTCTCAGAAACCAGTTCTCTCTACATTTAGGTCCATAACCTACCCCAGATCATAGAATCCCAGCCTGGTTTGTGTTGGAAGGAATCTTAACACCCATCCAGTTCCAACTCCTGCCACTGGCAGGGACACCTTCCACTAGAGCAGCTTGCTCCAAGCCCCTGTGTCCAACCTGGCCTTGAACACTGC
>JASSUY010030113.1:0-50079 GCA_032466535.1 Forpus xanthops
TATAAAGGGGGCATGGGGTGGGGAATGGGGTATAAAGGGGGCATGGGGTGGGGAATGGGGTGTAAAGGGGGCATGGGGTGGGGAATGGGGTATAAAGGGGGCATGGGGTGGGGAATGGGGTATAAAGGGGGCATGGGGTGGGGAATGGGGTGTAAAGGGGGCATGGGATGGGGAATGGGGTATAAAGCGGGCATGGGGTGGGGAATGGGGTGTGGGATGGGGAACTGTGTATGGGGAGGACATGGAACGGGGAATAGGCCAGAGGATGGGATTTAGGATGAGGAATGGGGTACAGGGAGGGCATAGGATGGGGACTATGGTATAGGGAGGGACAGGAATGGGGCAGAGGGGCTGCGGCGCTCCCCCATCCCGGTGCCCCCTCCCCGCGGAGCCCGACCCGGGGTGACTCCTCCCCGTGGGGCGGAGCGGGGCGGTGGCGGCCGCCGGGAGCTGATAAAAGGCGATTCGGAGGGCGCTCGGTGCCGCTGCCGCTCCGCCGCTCGTTCCGCCGCCCATGGTGCTGCCCGGCCCGCCCGGCATGTCCCGCTCCGAGGAGGTGCATCGCCTCACCGAGAATGTCTACAAGGTGAGCCCGGACCCCCGCGCCGCTTCCCGACCCCCGCCGGGAGCCGCCGCCGTCGGGGTGGGAGCGGCTGCGGGGGGGGAACCCGCAGCTCCGGGATGAGGGGGACCCCGCGGGGGACCGCGGTTGATTCACCCCCCACACACCGCCCCAAACCCCCCCCGAGCGGTCGGAGCCTCTCCCGTGTCCGGGCCGCGGTTGGAGTTTGGGAAATCTCCGTCTTTCTCTTCCTTTGCTCCCAGTGCCATTAAAACACAAAATGCGTGCTTTAGTTTGCCCTGTGAGGGAAGTGGTTTCTGCTCCGCTGGCTCCTGTGACCGGGGCTGATGGAAACCTTTCTAGCCTAACGCGTAACGCAGGACGTCGTTTGCTAAACGGGAAGGCTTGCATGATTTCCTGCGTTTTAAGTGGTGGGATGGAGTTACCTGGGAGCATTAGGCAGGAAAAAAGCATCATATAAAGGGATTTAGTGCAAGCGATACCGAGGTAGCAAAGTTCCGAAGTCTTGGCTTGGGGATCATGTGGCAGAGCAGCCATAGGCAGAGCTAATGGCACCCAAAATCGTGGGTGCTGTGGGTGTAGAGCAGGTCTGAATGGAGCCTTGTGGCTGCGGGGACACAGGGCGAGAGCTGCTGGAGCTCATCCCTGGGCTCGAGCGCTGGTTGGTGCGGGGACAGTTGCTGGGAACGGTTTCAGCCGATGACTCAGTGTTTGAGGTGCGTTGTCCTCGAAGAACTGTGCTAATAACAGGTTTGTGGAGCAGGTCACAGCTTCCCTGGGTGCAGCCCCGTCAGCAGCGTGCGGGGCGGTTTGTGCCATGGCAGGGACAGGGTTTAAATGGAGCTCATTGCCCACAGGAGCTGAGGGCTGAAGGGTGAATGGTGGCCGGGCTCTTCTCTTGCCTCTGACCCTCGGATTCCCTCACCGTGGGAGCAGCAGGTCTAGGGATGGGGCAGAGCACCCATGGCCGCAGCAAGGAGCAGCGCTGGCTGGTCCCACCGCAGAGCAGAGGGTGCATGGGGCCTCGTGGCTCCAGGACTCAGAGATGGACCAAGAGGAGTCCAAAGGTCTCTGTGCACTATTGACCGCTTTAATTTCTCGGTATTTTAATGGGAGCAGGCAGGGTGCAGGGCGTGAGGATGTGCTGGAGGCCCATGTGCTTTAACCCAACGTCTGCTCTGGGAGCTGGAGGTGCCCGACTGTTTCCTGCAGGGAACACGGAGAAAAGGCTCCTTTTCAACAACAATGCTTTTCTTGGCCTCTGGAGATGTGTGGCAGGGGGTGTGTGCTGAGCCCAGTGTTTGCTTGCCTCTTGGAGGACTTCTCCAACCCCTGGAGCCCGGGTGAGGGCTGGAGGCTCAGGGACTCTCTGGAGCTCCATTAAGCTTTGAGGTCTCAGTGCTTCACATCCCCATTGCCCAAGTACTTTTGGGTTTGTCCCATGTTTTTCGGGCCTGAACGCTGCTGTGCTCAGGAGGCAACAACCCCGAGGAGGGGGTGGTTTGGCCATTGCCTCCTCACAGCCCCCAGACCCAAACCACAGGGTGAGCTTTGCTTCCCACCACCGCTGCCATCCTGCCGGGGCTGAGCGGGGTCTGGAGCAGGAGGCAGCCCCATGCTGCTGCCCAGGCTTCCCCAGGGCGTTCCAGGCAGGAAGCCCATTGTGATGGCTTTCAGGAACCAGCGCTCGCCCTCGGAGTGACGGTGCTGATGAGGTGGTGCAGGAGCTGTCAGCCTCCCCCTCGCCGATGCTGCCACTACGCGCATCTGCCCACACATGTGTAGTGATTGCGGAGGGAGATGGAGGCTGCTGCCACCTTCCACCGACGTAATCCCACCCTCCCTGGCGCTGATTCACTCGTGGGGACTCTGTTGTAGTGGCTCTGCTGTGGGCAGGGGCAGGCAGCTCAGGGGACGGGCAGCAACGTGGCCCATCCCTTGCACAGGATGGTGTGCTTGCTGCCAATTCTTCCCTCCCCTGAGGACCAATCCGTCTCACTTATGACAGATCAGATCGTTGCCGTTTCCATGCTCACCTCTGGTTCCTTCTAAAGCCGTTCCTTCCTGTGGAAGATGGTTTTGCAATGGTGTGTGGATAGCTCTGTGTTTGAAGAGGCCCAATTGTCTTGCACAAATGCAGGCAGAATTCCCGATATAGTCACTTGCTGCACATCTGCTGTTAAGAAGTGTTATTGCCAACGTTAACAGCCTCTTGCTCGGTTATCTCTAGTCCAGAGGGAAAGGGGAGAGATGCTCGTGGAAGTGAATCAGAAGGAAAGTTGTGGGGTTTGGTGTGTTGGCAGCAGAGGACCTGCAGTGAGAGAAGGAAGGGGCTGACCTCTGGAGCCCCCCTGAATTCAGTGCACTTTGGGGGTGATGAGGGGCTGCGCCATCCCTCTGTTTCAGTTTGGGGGGGTGGTTTCTGACCGCTGCTGAGGTGATGCATCTGCAGGTCGGTGAAGCTTGTGGACTGAGGAGTGGTATAAAGCTGAAGGTACCCGGATCACTTCCCGTGCTCCTGGCTCCTGCCGACGAGCGATGCTGCTCCCGATGCTGCTCCCGATGCTCACCTTTGCTGCTGCCTTGTGTTGAGCTCGTGGCTAAGGTTTCACTGCTGCACTGCTCATGTTGCACGGTGTAGGCCACCCCTTCACCCTCTGACAGCAACCCATAGAAACTGAGTGCATTTCCATGGGGTCCTTGCGGGTTTTCCCCCATTCCCTTGCTCCTGAGCTCCTTTCCAGGAGGGATTGTGCTGATCCCTGGTTGTACGGCCTGGCTTTGGGGCCGGACCTCATGAGAGCCTTTGCTGGGGAATGTGGCTCAGCCGTTGCCTTGGGTTGAGCTTTGGGAGTGTTTGGCAAGGGAGGGATGCAGCAGAGCAGCCGTCAGCAGCTCAGTGGGGTTGTGGAATGCTGCTGTTATGTGTTATGGTATGAAGGTCCCAGGAATGTCTTCTGGATGGGGATGCTCCCAGTGGAGCCGGGAGGTGTGTGCTGTGAGCAATTGAGTCCAGCACCCAGCAGGGCTCCTCTCCCTCCCTCCAGGCAGAAACTTGGCTCTTAAAGCTGTGTTCAAAGAGCAGAGGGCAGGAGGAGCGCATGGAGCAGCGCTGGGCTGGGTTTGGCCATTAAATATTAATACAGCAATAATGAAGGTGTTCCCGGAGCAGGGCTGGCCCGTTTAGAAACAAACCTTCCTTAGGGCTGAGCCCCACAGTGCTGCCCTTCTGATGGCACTTGGCATGGTCACATAATGTCCTGCTGTCACCCGTGGGTACCACGCTGAGCGCAGGCCACCCGTGCCACCGTGCAGCATCAGTCCTGCAAGGAGCATCGAGCCTTGCTGTTGCACAGAGGCATCAAAATGGCATTGGGGGAGCACTGAAGCTGGGGGTTCACTGGGAGTCCATCTCTTGTGTCCACTGAGGTGTCTGGGACATCCCCTGTGAGCTTGGGGCTGCTGGAAGAGGAGCCCAGGGCATGGCACACGCTGTGGTGTTGGTGATGTTCATCCCTTGGACAAATCCAGCAGCCTCCTCGCCTCCGTCCATGCTTATCCATCCCTTTGCCGTGTTCCTGCGTGGAGCCGAGGCTGGATGTGAGGCCTGGCTGTAATTAAGGCACCGTAATTGGGGCAGCGTGCGTGTTGCTGGCAGCCTGGTTGCAGCCAGGCAGTGGTGCAGAGCCCCAGCACCCAGCAAACCACAGCCTCCGACCATCTCCTGCCCCAGCAGAGCAGAGGGGAGCCTGGTGGTTGCTTTACCCCGCATTGGGTTTTATGAGCTCCCTGGGACGCCGCAGGGATGGACCTGGGGAGAACCTGCTTTGAGGTGCTTCTGAAAGCCCTTAAGGAGGCGTCTGTCCTTCCTCTGGGTCTTCCCTACGCAGCAGACACAACATTAACCAGCTCCGTTTCCTCGGTCTCAGGGATGGCTTCAACTGTCACTGATGGACTGCCTATAGCTGCTGGATCCTCACTGCCGTGTGCTCGGAGGGGAGAGGTGAAGGCATTGTCCTCTGCTGCCTCTTCTGCCCCCAATTCAGCAGAACCCTGTGCTCTGCAGTGGGTTCGCTGTTGGCAGCTGACTGAAGCCGTGCGGGTCCCGAGGAGCTGAGCGGTGTTACCCGGGGTGCTCAGCGCAGCGGAACAAAGCAGAAGCTCTTCCAACCTTCAGCTGCCAGGGTTTTCTGTTGCCTGTGTTTTTCCCAACTCTGCCCAGGCAGTGTGTGGAAGGCAAACAACTCGTGGGTGGTGCTGATGGAGCCAAATGGGAGGGAGGACCAGGCTTGCTGCCGCTGCACATCGGCTTCGCTGCCGTGTCCTGCAGACCTCACCTCCATGGCTCATGGGGAGCTGTGCTGACCCCATGGTGCAGCCGTTGGCTGTGTGACGGCAGCATCATAGGAGCATGGCGTTGGGTGAAGTGATGCTTGGGAAGCGCATTCCTGCAGGAAGGCTTTCACTGTTTCTCCTTAGCAGCTGATGGCTTTTCAGCCCCTCACTGGAGGGGATGTGAAGGGTCCGGAGTCACCTTCCCCTCCCGCCCCGGGAGCGAGAAGGAGGCTTGAAAAGCTCCATTTTAATCTCTGCAGTGAAGAGCCCTTTGCAGTGCCCTCATCCTGCTGCACTGTTTGTGTTGGAGGCCCAGGCAATGCCATCAAAGCATTCACTTTCAGCATGCTTTCTCTTCAGGCTTTGCCCATGGTGTTTGGCCAGCAGCAGGCCGCCTTCCCCTGCCTCAGCTGAGCAGCAGCACCCTTCTGGGTGCTTCGTTTGTCACTTGAAGGCACGTAGGATGGGGCTTGGAGCAGCCTGCTCTAGTGGAACATGTCCTCACCGTGCTGTTGGTGGAGAGCAGGGTCCTGCCCTGAGCAGTGCTGGCAGCTGCTGGAGCCAAGTGCTTTGCTTCCCTCCAGTCTGAGGAGGATGCTCTGAATCCAGAAGGGGTTCTCCCTGAATCCATTCCAGTGATGCTCATCAGGGCTGCTGCTCCTCGGACGATGCTTCGGCTGCAGATCCTACCCCATCATTTATTCACTAAGCTTCGTGCTTCGGGGAGATGTGTTTATATCAGCGCTGCTGCAGGAATGACTTGATCTCTACATGTGTACATACAGATATGCAAACACTTATTGCACTTAACCCAGCAAACGGCTTAAAAATCACTTCCCCACAGAAATCCTGCCAATATTCCTTCCACATAAACGCTGCATGGCCTCACACTGCTGAGGCTCAGCTTGAGCGTGATGCAGGCTGTAGCCACGGCTCTGCTGGAGGAAGGGATGTGTCTGCATCCTGTCCCTGCCATGGGTACCACGGACGTGTCCATGTCCCCAACCCCACCACGGGCACTGGGGATGTCCATGTCCCCACCGTGGGCAGCAATCCCATCCCTTCAGCCGCAGTGTGGTCCAGCACAGGTAGACTTGACCGGAGTTAAAGGTGACATGGGAAGGATGGAGCAATCCTCATCAGCGTTAATTAACTCCTGTGCAATTGTCTTCTGCAGTGAGGGCAGACAGCTCGCTACGTGGCTTGTTGCTACAGGTTCATTTTCTCCTCCTGAGCTCAGCGTGCTCACTGAGCTGCTCTGTGCTGCCCCAAAGCAGCTCCCACATGCGCTGTGTTGCTTGACCTGCAGTCCCAATTAACAGCAAAGCTTCCCATTAACCTCATGCTTTCTCGTCGCATCCCTGCAACCACCTTTGGCCCTTTGCAGGGTTGTGTGTGGTGCTGTGGCATGGACCTGAAAGCACCAAGAGCTGCGGGTTGAGGGCTTTCGGGGCATTGCAGCCCATTGCTCCTCAGAGGATTGAATGGATTTCTCCTGCTAACCAGCACCAGCAGCTCGGTGATGCTCCCCACCTCGGCGCTGGTCTCTGCTCTGTGTTCTACACACGTCCCTGCTCATAGGAATGAGAAAATGGCTGTTTTGAGCCTTGCACACATGTACCCATGGGAGGAAAATTAAACTGTCACAGCCTCCAAAGGCCGGGCAGCAGGAACTCGGGATAAAAATGCCTCGGCAGAAAATGAGCTTTATAGTGTTTGGCCGGCTTCAGAAGAAGTGACAGATGCTTAATCAGCTTATTTGCTCTAAGTGTCTGTCTCTCGTCTTCCCTCCCCTTCCCAAGATGGGATGCTGCCAGCAGCGTGGCGTGGGGGGGTGCGAGCCCTTGCTTCCCAGGGGGAACACCAGTGCATCCCTGCTTGGGTGTATTTAGGCATCAAACTTCATCTCCTGATGGTACCCTTGGCAATGGGCTGTCCCGAGGTGGGGCAGGGCCGGGGCTGCTCCACTTCAGCCAGGCTTGGTCCGGAGGTTGGATCCTTGGGAATAGAATGAGGATTTTGTTGTCTGTCCCAGAGCTCGCCTGGGAATCGGTGTCTGGTTTGGGAGATGCTATCGGTGCCGGGGATTGAATGGCTCCGGCAGGGGAGGGTGCGGAGCTGCCCTGCCAAGCGCACAAAGAGCCGTTCTTCTTCGTGAGCCGATTATTCCTTCCCCCCGTGTTTCCATAAGGACCTTAAAGCGCGGGAGGAGAAGCTGTCAGACTGCTGCTGCTGTGCACCAGCACCCGCGTTCATGCCTTTATCTGCAGGTGGAAAGTGACACCAAGTGCTTTGAGGCCGAGGTGTAATTCCTTGCATGGGGCTTCAGCCGTGGCTGGCACCAGCTCGGTGGGGATGGTGGTGGCTTTGTTCTGAGTTCAGCTCCTTAGTGGTTATTTCAGCCCCTTCTGCTTGTCCACCATAGACCAAGCGGCTGCTGCTCCCCAAGGCATGGCCATTCCAGGAGCAGGGCATCACCATTCATCATCTCCAGAACTCAGGTCGATGTCGTGCTTGGTCTGAGTGCTGTTACCTGCTGCCTCAAGCAGCCACTGACCGGATAGGGCACATCTAGCCATAATCTGCTGGTTTGGGCCATTCTTTTGTCTCTTACAATAAAGCGCCTGCAAAAGGCATCTTGGGCTGTGGCACTGCACCTTATTGACCCTCTGCCTTGTGGCTTCCAGAACACAACCTTGGTCTTCCTCAGTTGAGCTGTGGGATGAAGGAGGAGACTTGGGGCATCTTCCCTGTGGCAATGGCACCTTCTGGAGCTGTGGGAAGTGGGGGGAAGAGCATTGTGGAGCGTTTGCCCTTGGTGAGAGGTGAAGGTGCCTCCAATCACCCTCGCAAAGGGCATGGCTCGAGGTGGCAGCACGGATCACTGTGTTCAGCTGACGTCCTGGCTGTGCTCAGCAGCTCTTATCATCGGGTTTGCTTTAGCTTCAGGCCACCTCTGCACTGCCCTGAACCTGTGCTTTTGACTTACCCTGAATGAGAAGAGTATTTGCCCTTGCAGCCTATAGGTGCATTGCTTTTGTGCATTGTTTTGTACAGCATCGGGTTGGATGAGGCTTTGAGCACCTGCCCTAGTGCAAGCTGTCCCTGCCCATAGCAGGGAGCTGGAACTGGGTGAGCTTTAAGGTCCCTTCCAACCCAAACCAGTCTGGGGTTATTTGCAGTCCATGGGTGTATTAATGCTTCATGGTGGGAGCCACCATCCTCCTGCAGACATCAATGACCTGGGGTTGAGTTGCTGCAAGGGCTGGGGGGGGATTCTCTGCATGGAGTGTGGCTGCCCCATGGGAGCTGCGCTGTCTCCCTCCTCATCATCCCCACTGACCCCTCATGATGTTCCTCTTTTTCCTTTAGACGATCATGGAGCAGTTCAATCCCAGCCTCAGGAATTTCATTTCTATGGGGAAGACCTATGAAAAAGCCTTAGCAAGTAAGTGAAACTGCGCTGCTGCTGCCGGGTTTATTGCTGGAATGCTGGGGGCTGCACTGCTGGAAGGGAGGAAGGCTGGAAAACTCCCTTGGGATGTTCTTTGTTCTCAAGGGGACTGAGAGGAGGAAGCTGGGGAGAAGGTCCTTGGTCCTCAGTACAAAGCTCACACTGTTAGGATGTGTAGGACATGAACATGCTGTGGTGCCATAGACGTGGAAAGGATTCAGTGGCAGAGCGTTGGGCGATGACTGGGTAACAAATACCTCTCCAACCAGATTATCTTCCAATGTTACATTAAATACTTAGAATTTAGGTTTCGAGTTCTGTTTAAAGATGTCTTATTGGAGTGTTCAAATTGCCTGGCAAACACGTTGGAAAGGAAGCAAGAAAAGCCTAAGAGTATTGGTGACGGCTCTTGATTAGGAATACAGGATCCTATTGGGAGGCATTGGGGAGGTGTAGATTGAAACGCTCAAAAGTAAAATATGAATTGATGAAAACCAAAATTGGGCTCATTTGGCTTAAAATGACTTGGTAGAGTGCCTGGGCCCTCCTTAGCTTGGTTTTAGGGAGCTTTGATGCAGGGGCAGCTGCTTGCTTGTGGGGATGCTCTGCTCATCTCGGAGCTGCACTGCTCTTGTATCCTGGAGTTTAGTTTTAATTGGCTCAGTGCAAATGCCCCTTAGGGAAGAGGCTGTCATCATCTGGAGCCGGTGGAGAGAAATATTCCGATGTCTCATGTTTGCAATGCGACCTTTGGGAAGGATCGGAGCCTTCGTGCTCTGTGCCTGCAGCGGGTTGTAATTCCCACAAGTCAAATGAGGTTCCTGGGTCTTACGAGCAGGATCCTGTTCAGAAGCAGCCCTCCTGCTGGTCCCAGGTTACAGGCACTCCCCTGCACGCTGCTTTCCTGCCGGTTCCCAGGTCTTAATGGATCAACTGGCCGTAACATGGGAAGTGCCCATCCATCCTGGTCCACTGCTCAGGGCTGTGGACTCTGATCCCCCGGGATGGGGCACGTAATGCCCCCTCGCAGCATTGCTCAGCTCTCCCAATGGTGCTGATGCAGCAGGTTTGGTTTGGATGTGCTCCTGCCTGCTGGCTGCCTGCTGGCTCTGCAGCCCAGGGCAGGCAGGGGCTGAAGCAGGGACGTTGCTCTTGAGACTGTGGTTTGTATTATCCCAGCCGAGCTGAGGCAGGCTGGAGCTGCAGCATGTGGGTAACCAGAGCGATGCTTTGGTTGCTGTTTCCCTCGCATCCTTGCTGGGAACGCGCTTTGAAGCTCAAGATCTTCCTGTAATTTCTGAAGCCGTCTTTGGTCATCCGTTCCTTTGGAGCTCTGAGTTTGTGGGGGCATCTGAAGGAAGCGCCTTAATGGGTAAATCACACTGGAAGAGGCTTCAGCACCTAATTTGACGGCGTTGAGCTCAAGCTGTACAACATGTTCTAGTGATTAGAGGAAACCCCCTGCTTATCTGATTAAAGCGGCGAGTGGAGATGGAATGTCAACAAACAAGGCTGAGCTATAATGAAAAGTCTGTGATATTCAATTATTCCTCAGTGCTTCTTTTCTGAGCAGCATTAAGCAGGCTGATGGTTACACTGGAATGAAAAGCACCTCCAGCCTGCACCTACCTTCCCCCCCACGTAGCCCTGTAAACTTGCTGCTCCCGCTTTCTTCTTTCTCCACTCATTTCTCTTGTGATGTAGTCCCTCCCTGTGGGGTTAAGCCCTTTGATGTAATGCCTGTTTCAGTGCCTAGTGTCTGTTTAGGGTCACAGAAGCTGTAATAGCCATTAAGGAGGACATAACCTGTGGTTTTTTGATGCTTTTAGGTATGACATACGCAGCAAAAGGATATTTTGATGCTCTGGTGAAGATGGGGGAGTTGGCCAGTGAAAGCCAAGGATCTAAAGAGCTGGGTAAGTCATTGGTTTACTGCTAAACGGAGCCACAATCTGGAGCAGGCCCCGAGCACAGGGCTGGAGCCAGATTTTTGCTGTTGAAGGGGGTAGCGAGCTCAGTGCGGAGCTGATGGTGAATGGTAACAGCGTCTCTGTATTTAACGGAGCTTAAAACAAAAAAAGCCTGCTATTCTTAGCGCGGGATTTTGGGGCACTGTCAGCGCGTGGTGTTTGCAGAGAGCAGCTTTGCTGCCGTTCGTCTTGCTGAGCAAGGGAGAGGGAAGTGCCAGGTTCTGCTCTGGGGCTGAGGCAGTCCCTTCCCCTCTGCTGGTGCAGGGCACAGGCCGGGTCGGTGGCCTGGGGAGCGTTCCTCCCGGTCCGTGCCCAGTTGTGACAGACATCACGAGCTGCGGTGCTCGGTGCCTCCGTTCCCTTTCCTCCTCTGTAAGCCCTTTGGGAGATGCTCCTTCGGTCTTCCCATGGCTCCTGTGTTCTCCCCCTCGCTGCTGTTTTGCTGTGCAGATGTGGATCGAGGTGGTTCCTCTCCCAGCTCCTCCCAGGGATGCTGCAGTGTTTTCTAAGGCTCTGTGGGGCTGAGATGGGTTTTGGTCTCGTTGTTTGCAGTCCCAGGTCAGTTCCTCCTCCCAGTCCCTCCTGTGGGTCTGGCTCACCCGGTTGCTGTCCTGGGAGGTGGCAAACTGCTCGTGGGGAGCAATCTGAGGCAGTCGGGTAACAGCAGAGGTTGAGCTGAAATGGCTCTGATGGAGCAGTCAGTGAGCAGCGCCTCGCAGGAGCTCGGGTTCAGTTCCTGAGCTGTGCTCAGTGTCAGGCACTGCTTACCCCAGCCACAGCTCGCTGCCTGCATTGTGATAGGGAAGCAGTAAGTGTCTATGGAAACCGATTCCATCGCTTGGATTAGAGCTGCCTATAGCAATCTGCTTCTGTTTAATAAATAAAACAAGAGCCTTGTGTGCAATGCGGGCAGAGACCGAGATTTGAGGGCTGTGCAGACCTCAGTAAGGGCTTCTCGTGTACCTCTTTGGGGTGGAAGGATGCAGCACCTCTGTCCTTCTGCTTGGAGAACCTTATCAGTGGTGGCTCAGCCGAGGAGGAGCATGGAGCCCTCAAACCTGCCTCCCCGTCAGGGCAGCTCCAGGCTTTGCTCCTAAACCTGCCTTTGGTGTGTTCTGGTGGTCCTGGTTCCTCACCTGAGGATGGTGCTTTGGCAGCAGCCATCCTCAGTGCCCCCCCTCAGTCCCCTGATGTGCATTTGTTGTGTGCCTCGAGTATCCTGGGCTTGCTTTAAGCGTTTCCACCCTCGTGTGAGCACATCCAAAGGGGGATGCTGGCAGCTCCCTCTCAGCTCGGAGCTGCGATGAGCTCCTCGCTCCTCGTCCTTTGGTCCTGCTGCTGTTTATTGTGGCAGAAGAAAGTGGAGATAAAATTCCCGGCTGTGGTTTTGTGGAGCTGATAACGAGGGACCAACCCCCTCCTGTGCTGTGTACACAGGGGCTGAGCAGTGGCTGAGGTCAGAGCTCTGCTCGCCAAAGGTACGGCTCTTCCTGGGAACACCTTTGCCTTATCGCTGCCTGCGCTGGGATTGCTGATAGTGCCGGAAAGCAGCGCTGGGCTCTGGGTTATTTCATTCCCTATGAGAGGCAGCCTCAAATGGGGATGCTCATTGTTGCCATTAACGTTAATGCTGCACCCTCACTGTTCTCTCCCTGTGATGGTGGTTTCCTCTGCTCCAAGGCACCAGGCAGGGCTCTGGGATGCTCTGGTTGGGACCACAGGTAATGTCTGTATCCAGCCTGCGTGGAAAAGAATCCGAGGTGTCAGTTTCCCTCCATAACCCTTTCTTTTGTGAACGTGGGTGCTTTTCTGATGCCATTTCTGGGGCAGGAGGTGTCAAAAGAGCATTAAAACCACTGCAGATCCCATGTCTAAAGTGTGGTTAAGGCAGCCACATCCTTTCCCTCGCTGTGCTGCAGTGATGCTGCGTGTGCTGGGGTGGCCGTGGGGGCTCTGCACTCCCTGAGTGACCCAGCACAGCCAAGGACCAGGAGCTGGGGTGGGTTTGCAGCCCCCCGAGGAGGCCCTGTGCTGGGATTGCTGCTGTGGCTCCCTGGGTGCTCCAACCCAGCCGTGTTATCTCCAAGCTGGGTGCTGGAGAGCTGCCCATCCCTGGCTGGGTGCTGCTGTGCCAGCTCTTCAGCACGGTGAGCCAGGGTTCTGCTTCATACTGGCTTCTTTAAAACCATATTGCTGGGGTGCATGTGCTGCCCCTTTCTCTTGCTGCAAGCACTGCCCCTGGCTCCAGGCTCAGCTCCCTGCTCACAGCTCCACATTTTGTGAATTCTCCATCAGATTTTCCGTGTGTAGACGGGATAATCCCGGGGGGTCATGGAAAACCCAGCAATAATAAAGCTCTTGAGCTATAATCGGCTCTATGGCTTGAGTTTTGGGTGCAGGCGTCTGGTGGGGTCATGCCTCTGTCTGAGCACAACTGCTGAGGTTTGGGATGCTCAAGCTCTTGGTTTGTAGCTAAAGGGATGCTCTGATGGGTGCAGGGTGTAGCTGCCACTTGTGCACACACAGGAGCTTGCGCTGAAACAGTTCCTCTGTGTCATTCCCTGCTCTGAGGCTGCTGACCAGCTTCTGGTGCTTGGAGGGCAGCTCCATGCTCACAGTTCCTCTTTGAGGGAGGCTCCTTGTGCTGTTCTTGGGGAGTTGCTGCAGTGGCTTTGGGGAAGCCGATGTGGAGAGCATGAACACTGTGTCTGACCAGTGAGGGTTTGCTCCATTGGCCTGGGAATAACGGCTTGTAGATGCTTCCAAGAAGCTCCGGCCTCATGTGTGCAACTGCTCGGGTGCCTTTGGCTGCTGTCTGCCTCCCGCTTGGCTCCCTCGGCTGCTGCTCACAAAGGTCGTTTCTTTTGTCCCGCTTGAAAACTGGGCCATGGCAAAGTCATGGGAAGGGGTTTTCTCCTCCAGGGACTGTGAGCAGAGCCGGAGGCACCGGGATGCTGGGGCTGAGCAGGGCCTGTAGGAAGCTCCTTCAGGGAGGGAGATGGGTTTTGCTCAGCAGCTGATGCTCTCTGAGCTCCCTGGGCATTAGTGAAGGCTGCTCTGAGCAAAGCTGGGTGCTGTGAGAGGGCAGGACGTGCAGTAATTAGTCAACCATTGTTGAACTGTAATGAGGCTCCGTGGCTTTCTTCTGTCACACGATTTGCACAATAAAGCCAGGACCCGGGGACCCTTTGTGGTCCTGGAGCTGTTTGTCACTGAAGGATGCTGGGCTTCAAGGGGGTTTAAACCATCTCCATGCAGCATTGACACCACTGATGGGCATCACAGAGGGATGTGGGGTCGAGCTGTCTCCACTGGACATGCTGTGCACAGAAAGGGGGTTTGTGGCTGCAGAGCCCAATCCTGTCCTTGAAGCTGCTGTAGAGCATGGAATGAGCTTGCTAAGGGAGCAGAAACACAAGGGAAAAGCCTCTTAAAAGCTGCTGCCCGTCTCAGAAAGGGAATCGCTCTGCTGCTGCCTGTTTTGCCTTCTCACTGCCTTCACATCTGATTGCAAGCAGACTGCCGTAGCAGTGGGCTTGTTCTCACCAACCTGTGCTTGGGAAAGCAATGATGGAGGGTTGTGAAAGGAGCATCTGTGAGGAGCATGTTGCCTGGCTGGAGTTCCTGTCGGTTGGCAGCTGTGTGCATCGTTTGGGTTTCACCTCCAGTGGTGGCATCTTCCAGGGAATGCCTACCTGCTGTGTGCCCGGGACAAGCTCCTACGGGATGCTCCATCCTTTGGGGGGGGACGAGGGACCATTTGTGTGTCCCAGGGCTGGTTTCTGCCATCCATTGGCAGTGCTGGGAGCTTGGCAGGTTTAGGAAGGGGCACAGCTTGTGCCATAGCCAGCCCTGGGCCCTGGAGGTGTTTGCTTCCCCTCCTGGCAATGGGGTCCTTCAGTGCTAATTAATCCTGTGCCACCAATATAGCAGCAGGGACCCGCTGATCTGTGTGTCATGATCCAGGTATATGGTATGCTCGCATCCAGGGTTGGCTGTCGGGAGCCACAGGTCACCCAGGTCTCTGTCCCTGCTGAAGGTGTCAGTGGCAGCTGCTCAGCCCCAGGGAATCCATTACTGGCAATGTGTCTTTGAGCCTGCCCGGTCAGGGTGCTTTGGGAAGCCAACTGCCTTCTTCTAACCCTGCCCCTCAATAAGTACATAATGTCCTGGGCTCTGCCAGGCCGGGCTGGAGCAGAGCACACCATGATAGTGCTGATACAACATCCGCAAATCAATGCTGTCCTCTGGGGCTGTGCTGAGTGAAACCCTTCTGAAGAGGAAGCGGATGAATCAGTAGGGAGAAGCCATTTCCCCACACTCGGATCCTTCCCACTGCGCACACACGGATCGTCCCCCAGTGCCAGTGCTGATGCGGTCAGAGCCGCTTTGTCGGTGCTGGGATGGGGAGTGCTGCTCCCCATGGCACGTGCTGTGTCTATGAGGTGGGATGGAGAAGCTTTGATGTGTGGGAAGATTGCAGAAGCGTTCAGGAGCGTGCTTCTGCCTTGAATCTGCTTGATTGGGTCTGCAGCACGTGATGTGATGTGTGAGCAGCTACTGCCTGCGTGCAGGATGGGGAGGCAGCAGTGGGGATGTGCCTGAGCCGTGACCAGGGCGAGCGGCCCCACTTGCTGCTGGTGGAAAATGGGAGGTGTGGGACTGGGAGCATGGGGAATGGGGAAGCGGGAATTGCTGGGCTGAGAGCAGAGCTCTGCTGTTGTTCAGGGGGACAGGCTTCACCCTGAAGCAGTGCTTTATTCATTAAACCATGCCCAAGGTTGATGCTCTTCCCCCTGCTCCCCCCCATTAAAAACCCCATCTCAACGGAGCCCTCCTGTTCAGCAAAGTCTGGGAGGAGGGCAATGGGTGCCTGTGTCAGAGCGGTGACTGGTGCAGGATCCTCCTGTCCCCTTGCCCTCCATGCACCCAGTGCTCTCCCTCCCCTGCCTGCCCTGGGAATGTGCTGGCACATCCCTCCCAGGGTTCAAGTGGTTGCTTGGCATCAAAGGCTTCAGCTCACAGCGTTTAACCAGCCGTTCAAAAGCAGATTAATTCTTCCCCTCCTGAGCTTCAGGAGCTCAAACAATTTGCCCTGTTACCGTCTGTTGGTTTTTCTCATTAAGGAGCTAACACTCCTTTTCTGGAGCTCGGTTACTTCCTTGACAGCACCGTCGCCTTTCCTGGCCTCCCTTTAAAATAAAGCCCAGCACAATGGACGATAGTGGCCGAGCTGAGCCCCTGGGCTCGTTTCCTGCTCTATATTTGGGGTCTGAATGTCCACAGCAAGCAGTCTGATGGTGAGCGATGCTCGTGTCGCTGCATCCCTCATCTCGCAGGAGCAAGGAGCAGCGCCGGGGAGGCTGTGGTGCTGTTTTGCTTGTGTAAGCATCACTGGTGCCGGTGGCAGCAGGAGCTGGTGGCTTTGCCAGGGAGTTGGTCCCCTGGCCACCGGTTCCACTGCCCTTGCAGGACAGGCTGGGCTGCTTCAGCCCTGCGCAAGCATCAGCATGTTCCGGCTCAGAGCAGTTTGGCTCTGCTTCTGATGCACTCTTTGGTGTTTCTATTCAAAATAGCTGCTATCTAGATCGAAGACGGGGGGATCTTGAGGCTCTGAGAAGTCAAAGCTGAACCCCGTGAGGTGGGTTCCTACTGCTCTGCCTTCTGGAGGGGCAGCTGGCTCCTGCGTGGTGCCAATAGCGATGGAGGGATGTGGAACAACCTGTTTGCCCGTGCCTGGGTGCGGTAGGGAAGGGCCCACAATAGCCCCTACAGTTCTCCCAGGGCGATACTGTGAGTCAGACGTAAATAGCAGCTCCTCCTTCCCTATGTGTGCTTGGCAGCCTGCAGGAAGGTGTGTGAGCTGGGTAAGGGCAGGCGGAACCCCTGCTCTGGTGCGCAGCCCTTCCTCACCCTTACTTTTGCCTCTGGGTTTAGGTGAGATGTTAACCTTGGGTTTCTTGACCTATAGGATGCGCATTTTGGCTGTGAGGTTGTTATGGGGCTCACACCCCGTGCACAGTGTACACTCTGACCCAAGCCCTTGCTCTGTTCTCTGCCCTGCTGCAGTGTGTAATCACTGTGTTTAACTTCCAAATCCCACTGGTGGGTGATGCAGAGTGCCCACGGTGTGGGTGACTGTGCTGCTGCTGGGGTGTGCGCCGTGGTCCTGGCCCTGCCATCCAGCTCTGCCAACACACGAGGTACCCGTTGTCACCGTGATGCCACAGACCCTCCTCTGAGCTGGGGTTGGATTTAAACTTCCAGCTACTGTGGTATCTGTTTGTCACAGTTTAACTTGTGCCCTGCTGCACGCTGGGTTAGCCAGAGAGGTTTTGGGGTGAAACGTCAATGTCTAATGACATCTGTAGCTTTACCACTGTGCTGTGGGGTATGGGGGTGTCGGAGGTGTTGTGTGTGAGTTCACACAGTGCCACAGTTACGATGTGGGGCACTTGGCTCAGATCCTGCTGCTCCACATGGGCTCTCGGTGATGGCAGAGCGCAGGGAGCTTCCAGTGATCCCTATGGCCGTCCCAGGCAAGCATCCAGCCGCCTTCCTGCACTGGGCTCGCCTTGAGCTGCTCCTGGTGCTGAGCTGTGCCCCTCGCCCCGGCTGGGACACGGAGCAGCTCATGGTGCTGAGCCGGGTGGGAAAAGCTCCACACTGCTGCTGGCTTTGATGTGGGGCTGAAACGCCCTGTGCTCACCGTGATAAGAACCACGGGGGTGGTGATGGAGGAGAAAGTCTAAACAAAGATGAGTATCTGTTGAGAGACGCACCACGCACCTCCCTGGCTGCTGGGAACAGCTTAATTCCTTGGGTGAGGAATGCGGTGGGGGCAGAGCCCTGTTCTGGTGCTGGATTGGGGGAGAGGTAAATCACTGCGGAGCATCCTGGGCCCTGCTCGGTGGTGGGCTGAGAGCTCTGAAAGCTCTCAACCAACTCTGCAGCGCCTTTCCCAGCTGGGCTTTCCACTCTGGCCAAACGGGAAGCGAAAGGAAGAGGGGGTGGTGTGAGCCTTGGGAATAACAAGCCAGCCACCCTTGCCTTGATAGACTTGAAACCAGAATCTCAGCCAAGCGCCGGCGTTGCGTCATCGCCTCCTTACAGTGGGAATTGGGGCACTTCCCATCATTGAACCATCGCAGCCCGACCGGAGAGCGGCTTCCTGGCGGTGCTGCAGTGCTGACCCCTTGCCCAGACCTCCCCTTTGGTGTGTGCAGCTCTTCAGCACAGCCTCCTCTTCATCACTGCCTTGGGAGGCGCCTGCAGGACTCACAGCAGGTCCATGGCTGTGGAAGTTCGGGCACACGGTGTGCTCCTGGTGAAGGAGCAGAGCTGCAGCCGTGCCTGCTCACCTCCTGCTTTGTGGAATCACAGTGGTTTGGGTTGGAAGGGACCGTAAAGCTCCTCCAGCTCCAACCCCTCACGGGCAGGGACACCTTCCATAGAGCAGGATGCTCCAAGCTCTGTGTCCAACGTGGCCTTGAGCACTGCAGGGATGGGGCAGCCACAGCTCCTCTGGGCACCCTGTGCCAGCGCTCAGCACCCTCACAGGAAACACCTTCTTCCTTGTACCTTTGTGCACTGCTGGGCTCAGGGTGGCTGTGGTGAGAGTCAGCGCTGGCTGAGCACCTCCCAGTGCCACAACCGGTTCTGTGACTGCATCAGAGGGCACTGGTGCCTGCCAAGGACAAAAAGGGATCAGGTTTTAGTGTTTGTGGAAGGTTTTGACACATGATGCATGGTGCAAAGTACGAGTTGCTCCAATCACAAGAGCAAAGAAATACCGGGCCAGGTTGTTCCTGATCAGCCGGCCGTGTTGACGCTCGGATGATGCATGACCGTCGTGTGCCAGGGACAGACTGACCGTGCCCAGTGTCCACCAGTTGGCTTTGGGTTGACTGAGGGTCCCAATGGTTCCTTTGCCCTGCCAAAACCGGAGCGGCTCAGGCACAGCTCGTGGCTTTTGGTTCACAACCAGCTCCACATAGGTTGGAAGCCTCAAGGTGCCGTGCTGGAGGTTAAGAGCTTCCTAACGCAGTGCTTACAAAGAGCTGATGGAGCTCAGCTCTTCCCGGGAGCTTGCTGAGTTCTGGGGATGGTGCCTTTGGCTCCGGTCCCACCAGCTCCATGTGCCTCTGGCTCCCGGCACGGGGCTTCTGCTGAGGCAGGACACTGCCCTTCCTCCCAGGAAGAGCGCGGTGGATGTGCGGCTCCATCAGTGCTGCGCTGCACAAGGAGAATGGAAGGAAGAGGCGAGGCAGAGCTGGGATCCCTCGGCCGTTTGTGGGGCTCTGCCCTCGCTGCATGGCTCAGCCCTGAGCTCGAGCAGGTCCAGCGGCTTTGAGGCAAATATCAACAGAGTTCTGTTTGCAGCTCTGTCTTGTGACCTGGCCCGAGGCCTGGGGCTGCCCATCAGGGAGAGGGATGTGGGTGCTCCGAGCTTGGCGTGGGGCTGTGAGCACAGCCGGAGAGCAGCAGGCCAAGTTCCCGGCTCTAAGGGTGCTGTTTAAATTCCCATCTGTTGTTAGTGCAGCATCTCTTGTCTCCGTTGATCCTTTCAACAGGAGGACAGTCAGGTCGAGATGAGGATCCTTTCTTGGAATCCTTAACTCCTTGGTCACAATTAAGGGCTGTCTTGGGTAAAGGTGACTGAAGCTGTGGTGGCCAATGGCACACTGGATCATGGATACCCCCGGGTGCTGGGGTCCCACTGCTGCTTATCCGTGTTTCCCTTCATGTTGCACAAGGTGTATATGTGTGTGTCCAAGCGTCTCAGATGGATATTTCACCTACAGCTCTCCAAAGATGGGCACTGGGGGTACTCCAGGAGCACGCATGGCTCCATCTGCGGTCCCCTCCATGCTAACAGAGTGCCATCTGCCCCAGCCCAGGGGTGTCTCCTCGAGCTTGGTGCCTCAACTCCCATCCGTGCATCTTGTCTTTGCAGGAGATGTTCTCTTCCAAATGGCAGAGGTCCACCGGCAGATCCAGAACCAGCTGGAGGAGATGGTGAGTCAGGGTTTCCTCGTGGCCTGAGGCTCTGCTGGTGCTGCAGCCATGCAAAACGGGTTTCACCCCTCGCCTGGGTGCTGCCCTCAACCTGGGCAGGGTTTGTGAGCCCTCCCTAAGGAACCTCTGTCTTTTCCTTCTGCCTGCAGCTCAAGTCCTTCCACAACGAGCTCCTGACGCAGCTGGAGCAGAAGGTGGAGCTGGATTCCCGGTACCTGAGTGTGAGTTATGGACTTGTGTAGCCTGGCATTGGCTTGGGCACCTCTGTGTCTCCCCTTCCCAGCTCCCCACTCAAGGACGGTTGTGCCCAGACATTGCTCATGTCCTTGGTTGCTAATGGTCTCTGACCATCACCATGCACAGAACACATTTCCCCCAGTGTCAGACTCTTCAAGTCCCTGTTTGCTGTCTGGGCCGTGGGGAACCTGCTTCTCCCAATGGCTGGGGAGGGTCCTGCTTGCTTGTGCTGACCCTTGGCCGCAGGAGCTGTGGCTGAGGTTTGGTTTCATCTGCTCAGAGCTTTCTCCTGTCACCTCCAGGCTGCGCTGAAAAAATACCAGACAGAGCAAAGGAGCAAAGGGGACTCCCTCGACAAGTGCCAGGCAGAGCTGAAGAAGCTTCGGAAGAAGAGCCAGGGCAGCAAAAACCCCCAGAAGTACTCTGACAAGGAGCTGCAGGTAGGACCCAGGACATGGGAGGGACACGAGCATCCTTGACCTGCGCAGCGGGTGCTGGGTACCACACGCTAGAGGTGGCCAGGTTCTTATGAGTGTTCACATACAGGCTCACTGCTCTCTCCAGAGGAGCGGGGGCAGCAGCATTAGGAGCGTGGTGGCATGTGGGAGGTGTGGATAGGGAGGAGGTGGCAGCCCGTGATGGAGCACGTTGGTCTCGTGGCTGCCCTGGGGGAGGACGGAGCAGGGGGAGGCTGAAGGCAGATGTTGTGGTGACGAACCCGCTGGATCCACCGCTCCCGGTGCTCTTTAATGAATGAGCCCCACAAGAGCACTGATCCCCGTTGTGCCATATCCACCTTCCTCCGGGTGGTGTTCGCTTCCGTGTGTGCCGGGGCGGCCGCAGTGAATCACCGCGGTGTGATCGCGGTGTGGGCTCCCGCACCGACCATGCACCGATCAGGTTGTGGTTGTGCGGGACAGGGATCCCTCATGGCACGTGCCTGGGTGGCTGTGCTGCAGGGTGGGTGCGTTTCGGAGGTTGGGTGTTGGGATTTCCTGCAGGGATGGAGTTGGGGTTGGGATATTGATGGAGAGCATCCAAGGGCACATCCCTGGCCGGCGCCGGAGCCATGAGCAGCGTGCGCCAAGGCGCTGCAGCACTCAGGTTACTGATATGTTCACAGCAAGAGTTCATCTTCTGAGGTCTCCAACCTTCAGTTTGAGCCTTGCCTGGAATGTGGGAACCTTAAATAATAGATGCACCCACGTGCAAACCCGCTCTGTCTGAAAGCACGGGTGCTGCTCGTTGAGTTAAAGCCACTGAATGATTGCAGCGTGAGTAGGACCTTGAAAAGGGGACAGTGAGCCCTGAAGGCAGAAATCCCTACCCCTGTCTATGAGGCATGGGAGCATGCATCGTGCTGGGACCAGGACCTGTTACTTTGGATACCAGAGGCTGGTAACTGCCTGCTGGAGGGGATGTAAATGTCGGTGGCACTTCCCTCTTTGGGGCTGTGTATAGGGTGGCATTTAAAGCCATCAGCAGATAGCTACCACAAAGGTTGTGCTGGGGAAGTGACATTAATTGCACGAACGCTCGGGGAATCAGTCATTGTCTTGGTAGCGTGAATCAGAGCAAACTCTGGAGGAGAACAACGCACCCGGCGTGCGGCTCCTGCGGTGAGGCACGGTGCACGGTGTGGAGCTCGTGGTTGCTCAGCACCCCGGTGCTGCACGGAGCTGGGCGGGAGGTGTTGGTGTGACACAAGTTGGTGTCCTGCCCCACCGCTGCGAGCGGAGCATCAGCATCTCCCCCAGCCCTTGCTCTGGGTTCCCGCTGAGCAGCGTGGGGAGCGCGGGGATCAGACCTTGGTTATCCCCAAACTGAAAGCTGCGGATAGGGATGACAGAGCGGAGCTGCTGCCACAGCCGCCCTTCTCCTGCCATCCCCCCCGGCTGCTGCCGTGCCGGGATCCCCAACCCACACCCGGAGTTGGAGGAGGAGAAAATCCATCCCAGCGATCGGCTTTAGACAGTGGGAGAGGAGCAGCAGCTTGGTCCTCCCTCTGGGATGCGGTGGGGATGGGGTAGTCCTGTTAGCACCGGGAAACAGGATCAGGCTTTCATTCTCTTAATCTTTCAGCAGTAAGTATTTAGGAAGCACTTATCTCTCAAAAAGCCTTACGATGGCTTTTGAGCTTAAAGAGCTATGAGACTGCTCAACTGCTCGCTGCGGGTTTTTCCCAACCTAGATCAAACCATGAAGTTAAATTGCTGAATTCAGCCACGAGGGCAGTTTTCCCTCTCTTTGCTGCAGCTGAGGTGCTGGTATTCCCTTTTGACAGGAATAGGGGTGATTTGGGGCCACCCGTGATGCTGTTCTTACCTTTACCAGGGCACCAGAGAGTAGGGTATTGCTGCAGAGATGGGTCCAGCCTGGAGCTACACTGGGAGCCTCATGTGGGCCTTAGTGAAACCAGGCTTAGCGAACCACGAGCATTGCTGCTGGTGTTGTATTGATGGGCTTTGCCCCACAGAATCCTTTCCCGTGGGGCTCAGTTTGTTTAGCTGGCCCCGCAGATGGCTTGTAAAACCCCAGCAACCTCCAAGGAGGCTGCTGGATGCACCTCGTGATGCTTGTGGGAAGATGAAGACTTCATCAGGCTGATGCCTGGGGATCACAGACCGATGAGCAGCAAGGGGATGGAGCTCTCCTAATGGGCTGTTGCGGATGACTTGTCTTGTAATGGGGGAAGCTGCTGTGGATGGAAGCGTCCTGGTAGCTGCATCAGTCATCATCTTCCATGAGGCAATAACATCTTACTCTGCTTTTGAAGACTCATCCACTTAAGCTACTGTAGCAGGCGGCAGCCAGGAGTCTGATGCTCTGTCATCATCCCGCTCTGTATTTAATGCTGCAGGAAGCAGAATTGCTCCTTTCTGCCTCTTCACCACTTGTTAAGTGACCGCATCTTGTCACCGCGTGTCTGATGGGTGCCTGAGATGAGAGCGGTGGGAGAGGCAGAGCTGTCCCAAGCTCCAGGATGTGGTTTCTGTAGCATCACCTCTCTCTGCAGAGGTGAGGGCTTTGTCCAGGCTCTGGTTTGCTGGGTGGCAGACGACAGCCCTCCCCTGAGCCAGGTACCAGCGGGGTTTGTCTCCGTGCTCTGCTACATGAGAAAACCCAACAGGTCAGCCCAAACCTCTTGCCTGTGACTCTTCAGTTTAGCCATAAAGCAGAAATAAGCGCTGCTATGCAGCAGGCAGTGCACATAACTGATTCAATTGTGGCTGATGGGCAATAGCTTTGGGAGCACGGGGATTGAGGAGGTCAGCTCGGGATCAGGCAGCAGCGTGATGCTCGTGGACGCTTGCAGGAGGCATCTCTTGGGCTGCATCAGTCGCCTGTTGCATGGCAAGAGCTGCTCCAGGTTTGTCTGCAGGTCTCACATCATCTGACTGCTGTCTCTTGTGCTCGTTTTGTGGGGTTTAATAGGTGAGGATGGGATTAAAATGGTTGGGGATGTAAAACACCTTGTGGTTTGCTGTAAAGACAACTCACGTCGCTTGAAAGCAGCTAGGAGTGCAATTAGGCTGCAGGAGTGATTTTCCATCTCCAGAGCTTTGTCTGTCATGGTCAAAAGAGATGCTGTGGTTGTGGGTTGTTAGTGCTGAATGGCACAGTAAAGCTGGGCTTTTTGTTCCTTATGAATCAGTCCTGAGCTTTTGTTAAACACCGGGAATGAAAGCTGAGGCACCAAACTGCTTCCAGTGTCTCATCTTAGTTACGTAGTTACTGAGGGGGTTTTTGACCTGTGTTGGGAACTGGGGGAATAAACCAACGCCATTCATTTCACGTCTTTTATGGAGAGGAATGAAAACAATATTAAGGTGAAACAATCACCAAGGAAGCTAAACAGCTGTAATTTCATTAAACGCTGCTTGTGATCAAGCTGTGAAATCAAGGTCACGATGGGTTTAGGACCTTGATTGAATCAGCAACTCAACAATGAAGTTATGTTGGTTCAAACTCTTTATCAAATCATATTAGCTCCATGAACAATTGGATTTCTCCATCAGCCTGAGACGGAGCTGGCTGTAATTCATCCTAAATAGCGAAGCTGATGGTGGCTGTTTGTGGTGGAAGGCTGTGCCCGGCCCGGGCAGAAGGGCTTTTGGCACATCCATGCCCATTGAGCAGCTCCATTGGTACCTTTGGGGGGCAGAGGGAGCTCCCTCTTCTTCCCAACCCTGCACAACCTCATGGGCTGTGGACAGAGCTCAGCTCCTGCCCAGATTTGTCTTTGTCCACACCTATTCCAATGGGAATATTTTAAGCATTAAATACCACCGTGCCAAATGACTTGGGGGGGGTTATGGGCTTTTGTAATTGAAACCTCGTTTGATATTCCCATCAGGAGAAATAATTTTAGGTAGAGGTCAAGCAGCTCTAACCGATGCGGAGTTTGCACAAACCAGGTTATGAGGGCTTGCGTGAAAGTCAAATAGGGAAGAACTGTGTAAAAGCTCGGTGGCTCCAGGTAACTGAGTTAGGATGTGTGTCCAAACCCAACAAATGCAGTCAGGAGTGCAGAGGTGAACTCAAACTCCTCTGGGCTGAAATGCCTCTTCCAGAAGCTGATCGGGGGTCCCTGTGCCTATGTGGATCGGGACCACGTCTGAGGAGCATTTTGGTACCCAGCCTTGTGCATCGCTGAGCAGGGTGTCCCTGTGTTGAGGAACAGCTTAAGCAGCTGATCCTGAAACCCCCGCACAGCCGGCTGGGAGAGCGCTTGCCTGCTGTTTTGCTCTGTTTTATGTAATATCACATGTGTGCGTGGATGGCACTTTGCAGGAGCAGTGCAGGAAGGCTCAGGCTGATGCCCCGATGAGCAGATGTGTGAGACAGGCAGCGTAAGGAGGGGAGACAGCCCTTCCCAGGGGAGCAAAGGCAGGCTGGCATCCTTGGAGCAGGGCAGTGCTCCCTGCGAGCTGCTCTGAGCCTGCTTTCGCCTTTGATAGCCATCAGTGCAGCAGCATCTGCAGCATCCCGGGAAGGGGCTTGGCTGTGGGGTGATGGAGCCGGGGCAGTCCAGGCTGGTGGGTACCACGGTGCTGGCACTGAGAGACCTCCCCTCTCTGAAGATGTCAGTTGGGTCTGGTGCTTTATTTGCCTTACGACTATTGCTGTTTGGGGCTCCTTCCCGGCTGTGCTCTGCTGGGAAGCACCACTGATATCCCAGGGCTTGAATCCATCACTGGACATCGCTGCCCAACTTCCCTCTCCACACTTGGGTGAGGATGGAGGCTGAAGGGAGCCAGGAGAGAACAGCATCTCCCCTGAGGCTGCCCCAGGGCCCACCAGCTTCCATGCAAGGAGGGAATTCCGGGCATAAGGAGAAGCTGCATCATTCCCCAGGAGCCACTGGAGCTGAGGATCCCCACGCTTCTTGGCTTCCTCCTTTTGGCTATATGCTGTGATAAGAGTTTTAGCTGGTTTTCCTTGAGACTACTCAACAGCTTAGATGCTCTCCCTCTGTTAATCAGCCTAACTCCTTTCTTATTTTATCCCAGGACTTTCCACTTATTCTCCCTTGTAGTTCCTTAAATAAATCCTCCCTTCTCTTGATGTTTACTCCTTCCAGCTACTCCAGCCTGCCACAATGGTCCAGCACAGCCCAGAGTCCTCTCCCTTCCTCTTCTCTCTTTGTCCCTCCATGGGACCAAAGCTGTGTTTAGGGCTGCTGCAGAGGCACAGTCCCCTTCCTACCGTGTGATCCTGTGTTACTGCCTTTGTGGTCTCAAACCTGCCTGCTTTGCCTGTCGGTGACCCATGGAAGGTGGCCTTGCTGCCTGCTGCTGCATCCTTCTTGTCCCTGTGGCTGGTCCTTTGCTCAGCCTCCGTTACCGGCTGCGACAGAGGCACCTCATGGTTGGTGAGCACATGCAATGATGATTTCCACAGTTGTGTTCGTGGTGATTGGCAGTGCCCCTGGCTCCTGTTCCTGGCTCGTTCGCGCATTCCTGGCTTGAATAGAACAGTTTGAACTAGTTTTTTTCCAGTAGGATGGGTGGTTATTGAAAGCCTCACTGAAGCTCAGGGATGATGTTGCTGTTTCACCTGCACTGTCTACACCGATTGCCACGTGCGCTTGGAAAGAACCCGGATCTTGACATTCCTCAGCTGCTTTTCCATCCTCGCACACCTCTAGCTGTCCGAGGAGAGGACATCGGTGTAAGCAGGGCCGTTGCGTGCCCTGGTGTTTCTGTGCTGGGGGTGACGGCTGCTGTTTGAGCTGGGACTTCACAGCATCTTCTTTCCTCTTTCATGTCTCCTTGTCCCTTGTCTGACCCGTTAGGTAACTTGGTCTGGTTTCAGCATGGACACTGCCCGGCTATGAGGGGACTCGGTGTGGCCAAGCTTTGCTCCAGCATCACTCATCACCTCAGGCATTGGGCAACCAGGAAGGTTGAACCAGCGGGTCCCTGCCTGAGCCAACCCCACCGGGGCTCCTGCCTTGGGATTGCAGCTTCCCCGGGCCGGGCAGGAGCCATGGCTGCGCCTGCAGCCGATCCTGAGCTGCAGCAGCATCTTAAACCAAGCCCCTTGCCCGGCACTGCCGCACACTGACATTGCTAATTAGGTCAGCGGCTCCCGGTGCTCTGGAAGTGATGTGTTCGGGGGGGCACGGGGGAGTTATTTGAGGTTTCTCCAGCCTAGAAACCCAGAAAAGGCTTCTGGAGCTGTTGGGTGGCTCCGGCACGTGCTCCGGCTCCTGGCACGGCTGTGACCACTGTGAGCGCAGCCCCGGCTGGCTCCTGCCCCTCAGGTCACAAATGGGGTTTCATTTCCTCCTTTAGACTGGGGATTTTACTGAGATGAAGCGGAAAATGTGCATTTGAAGTTAGTTGGTAGACAGCCCAAACCATGCTCGGAGTTTAAAGGCAGGGCTGGAGCGGTACCTGCTTGGTGGTGAGCTCTTGGAGAAGATGCTGCTGATCCACAGAGCTTGAAGGCATCAGCAGGGAGGACCCTTCCTGCGGCCCTTACACCACTTGTCAGGTCATGCCCAGCTGAGAAATGTGGGGTTTAGGGGTTCATAATGCAGGATGGATCCAGACCCCCCCATACCACGGGGAAAGGAGACCTGAGCAGCAGCAGTGAGCCCAACAGGCGCCAGGCTGCAGGTAAAGCTTCCCCTTAGCCCAGAGCAGTGCGATCTCACGCTGTGCTCTGTGCGTTGCGTTTTGTTCCTATGCACGTGGCATACTCAGGTTTGCATTTAAAACGCCTTTCTGCGCATTATTTGCGAGCCCATTGTCATTTTGAGCACACCCAAACGAAAGCAGTCTCGTTCAAGGAGTGCAGCTCGCCATTTTGTAATGTAATAACGTGTAAACGGGGCTTGAATAAATCAACGGCACATTGAGTGTCTTTCCATGAAGTCTGTAAAGTGCTGAGAATGCTAAGTTTAGAGCGCAGGCTCTCTGCTTGCAGTCGACATGTTCTGACTGGCTGCAGCCATTAAGACAAGCTTTTCTGTAGTGAAATAATGGAAAGTATGCTTGCAAAACAAGATTGAAATTAGGGATGTAAATAAGGCTCTAATTTGCATATGTAAATCACAATTAGAAACTTAACATTGCTGACTGTGAGGAAGAGTTTCCCCTGTGTTGCAGCTCAAGAGCTGAGCCTTGCCCACCCGCTGGGCCTGGGCCATTGCTGCTCAGGGGGTTGTTATCCTGAATCCTGGTGGGATGGTCCTTGTGCTACTGAGCTCAATTAGCTGGAGGTGGACTCCTTTCACTCCTCACCTTCTCGCTCTTGATGGCCCACTTAGGAAATTAGGCAGGATGAGTTGGATGTGTCCGGGTCCGCATTGCTCCAGCGCTCCTATTTCAGGTGCTGGCAGGGTTGTGCTTTCCTTCCAGAAACTGGGCTCTGCAGGAGGGGGAGCATCATTCCACCGCTCCCCTCTGGAGAGGAGGGAAGGGACTCATCAGGAGCTACCTGTGGTGCAGGCATGGGCAGACTATGGGGTTCGGTCCATCCCAAGCATAGCGAACTGTGATGGAGGGGTTGGGGCACTGGGCCCTGGAGGAGCAGAGCTCCCTGGGCTGGTGCTGGAGCATCCTTCTCTCCTGGCTCCCATCACCACTGCTGACGCCTCTGGGCTCTGTCCTTGTACTATTCCCAGGGCTAATAATACCCGGGAGGAGGCGGTGTGCTGGGTCCTGAGCCCACTCCAGGGAATGATGCTTTCCCTGCTCGCATCCTCCCACAGCCGCCTGCTCCCACCCGCCAGCATGTGCCCGGGGCTGCTGCTGCCTCTTCCCTGCACCGTGCTGGCCCCAGTGCCTCTGTGCCTGCTGCCTTCCCCATTGCCCTCCCCACTGTCCCTGCCGGTCCCCATCCGGCTCAGCTCTCCCTGTGGCTTCGCTTGGAGGTGATGCAAATCCCTCCATTGTTTCTGCTTCTGCACCCAGTGCCATCAGCTCAGCCACCTTCATTTGTTTCTGCTCCCAAATGCAGTGGTTGCGCTGGATCTTCTCATCTGGGGGAGAATTTACTCCTTGAAACAGGAGGTTTTACCCGTTTCTCTGTTACCCCCTTTTCCCCACCCATGTTGATGTACATGGGAAGACCCAAAACCCACGGGGTGCGGCGCAGGTTCTACATGGGGTTTGCTCTTGGGAGGATGCTCTGAGCAGGGTTGGAGCAGCAGAAGGTCCAGCTCTGAAATCAAGCCCCGTTTGATGTCTGGGATGTCACTTAATCTCCCTGCTTTTTGCTGAGGTTTGTGCCCGTTAATAAATATTGTAACATGCTAAAAATAACCGTTAAACATGAGGAAAGGGCTAAAGCTGCTCTGGACCCTGAATTTCCAGTTAATTCCCTTCTCGGAGAAGCTCACACTTCCTGAAAGAGGTTTAGCACCGCCCGGGCTGTGTGCTTGGCTCTGGCTTCTCAGTGTGGTGCTGCTGTCCTGGGGAAGAGCGGGTGGCAAGGGGTGTTGGAGGGCAGGAGAGCCATGCGGGAGGGAGATGCTCCTCTTGGAGGCTCAGGGGCTGCTCTCACCGTGCCACAGGGATGGAAGCTCCTTGCAGAGGAGCTGAGAGCATCCCAAGAGAATGGAGGGAGGTGAAAGTGGCCGAGCCAGGGAGCTGGGGACGTTTCATGCCCTCTGTGCTCAGGGATGCTGATGGTGGGGCCGAGCAGCAGCCCTGCGGTCCCAGGCATTGCTCTGAAGCTCTCCCATGTGTCACTTTTGCACCTCAAGGGCCAGCCTGTTATCCCAGCCCCATGTGCTGCCTCCGTGCTCCATCCGGCGCTGGCAAAGCCTCAGTGACACAGCCGTGCTGGCACAAGTCACATCGGTGGAGCCCGAGCCTCTGCCAGCACAGGATCCTCCCGCTGCTGCAGGGGCCTGCGGTCTGCACAGCCCCGGGATGCAGCGCCAAGGAACGGCTGCTCCGGTGGTCCTGTGCTGCTCACGATCGGGCCCGGCGGTGCTGTGCCACCGCACAGCCCTGGCGCTGCCCGGGGGTCCCGGCACCCCTCACCGTGTGGCTGTGGCCGCAGTCGGTTCAGCGTTGGTGATGGTTGTGCGGCGGAGGGGTTCAGTGCTGTCCCCCCGCGGTCCGCAGCTCTCAGCAGCACGGTCCTGCCCATCCTTCGCAGGCAGCGACGGGCAGACAGCACCGGCTCGGCGCGGTGTTCTGCCTGCGCTGGGTGTCCATCGCCAGCCCGGGGGAGCAGAGCGGTGCCGGTGCCGGTGCACGGCTCCGGGGTGCGTTTGGTGAGCGGGCGGCTGCTCCCGGTACAGCTCGTCCCGGCTCCCTGCCCACGTGCTGAGTCAGCGCCTCTGCGTGGGGGGGTTCTGGTGAGTAAAGGCGGGTTGGAGGCACACGTGTGTGTGCCCTGTGCTGGGGGGGGTCCTGTGAGCCCCCTGCCTGCACCCTGCCTGCACCCTGCCTGCACTCTGCCTGCTGCGCTGCTGACCCCGCTCCAGGGGATGCTGCTGCGCTGGCACAAAGGCGTTGGAACTGGATGAGCTTTAAAGCCAACCCCAACCCTTCTGTGATCCCCTGCCCTGCCCCATGGGGAGGAAAACTACCAACGAAGGCAACCACCTCTGCTCTGCTTTCTGTTCCAGTACATCGAAGCCATCAGCAACAAGCAAGGTGAGCTGGAAAACTACGTCTCTGATGGCTATAAGACAGCTCTCACGGAAGAGAGGAGACGGTTCTGCTTCCTGGTCGAGAAACAGTGTGCGGTAGCCAAGAGTGCCATCACCTACCATGCCAAGGTGAGTCAGTCCCACTGGAGGTGCGGGTCTGATGCCATGCTCCTGCAGCTGCAGGGCTGCGGGTCCAGGGTGGATGCTCCTGCTGCCTATAGAGCAGGCTGATATCCTGAAAGCCACAGCTGGTGCTGAGGGAAAGGAGCACACAGACAGGATGCCCTGGGAGACGTGTTCTGGACTGGGAGGTGCAGGACTGCACCCTCCTCAGAGCAAAGGGGCCGTGTGTCCCATGGGTGCTGCTCTGCACCTCAGAAGCAGGTTCTGGCTGCAGGAGGGGACTGACACTGGTGTGCTCGCGTGCTGATGGCAGGTCCTGGCAGTGTCTCATGCCATTTACCTCACCCGGTCCAGTCCGTCCATGGTACAACTTCACCTCTGCAGGAGAAGCCGTGGTAGGTGAATGAGGCTCAGTTCACCCCTCCTGCATGTTGTGGTCACTGAGCTGTGAGGGCTCTGTCCTGGCAAAGGATAGTCAGGTTTCTCCTGCATCCGCTCATCCCGATCAGGTTGGAACTCAATGGTCCTCAGGGCCCCTTCAAACCCAAAGCATTCCGTGATTCTATGATCTGTAAAAGCAGAAGAAACGGAAAGCCAGCACCATTCCTGCCTGCAGTCCGCCAGTGCTGCCTGCCTGCTCAACCTGCGCCTTGGCCTTGCCAAGGTGGGGATTGAACCAGAGATTAAACTGCTCCAACCCCACCTCCTGCCTGTTCCTGCCACCCCACATCTCCTGGGCCAGGGGCTGGAGCTGCTCCCTGCACTGCTCCAGAGCAGAATCCGTGCGGATGAGGGCTGGGAACACCAGCGCTGCTCCTACAGCCTCATGCTCCCGTTGTTCTGGTTGTTCCCCACCGCCACCCCCCGTTGCTCACAGCATCCATCTGTCACCACCGCTCTTGGCACCACGGAGCAGGAGTTTGGATTAGTCAGCTCTCTCCTCGCACCGCGGGCTGGATCCGTGCTTGGCATATGGGAACTGCTCCTGTGGAGCAGAGTGGGGAGCATCCCGGGGGGATCCGGCGGCATGAGGGTGCTGGCACCACAGCGTGGCTGCAGCACGGTGAACCCCAGGGCTCCTTCAGCAGCACATGGAGGGTGATGGTGCAGGGGGGATGCTGCGGGTGGCTCACCCAGAGCACGGTGGGTGTACGTGTGAGGTGGGTGCATGGCACCAGATCCACTGCTGCAGCTCTGGGGGGGCTCAGGGGCTGTGCCCCTCCGAGACCAGGGCAGAAACATTCATTGGGGACTGTAGAGGTAGGACAAGGATAACGGGTTCAAACTCAAGCAGGGAAAGTTTAAATGGGATATGAGGAGGAAATTCTTCACTGTGAGGGTGCTGAGGCACTGCAATGGGTTGTCCGGGGAAGTTGGGAATGCTCCATCGCTGATGGTGTTCAAGGCCGGGTTGGACATTGCCTTGGGTGGCATGGTTTAGTGTGAGGAGACCCTGCCCGTGGTAGGGGGTTGGAATTGGATGATCTTAAGGTCCTTTCCAACCTCCACTATTCTATGGTTCTATGACCTTCACACTGGCGTTTTGACCCATGGGGTCCGAGTCGTCCCCTAATGAGACCAGTTGAGATGTCAGTCAGCAGCTTCAGGTCACCCTCTGCCCAGGGACAGGGAGCAGGGGCTCAGCTGTGGGGTGCCAGGGTGCCAGAGACTGTCAGAACCGAACAGCCCTAAACAAGAAGCTCATTCCTTGGGATATGGGTGACAGCACAGGGAATGGGCTGAGGCCCGTCATGCCTTCGGCCAGGTTTATATCCCTGCTCAGTCCATTGATGCTGTTCCACAAGGAGCCCAGCGGCTGAGAGCTGTCCCATGCAGGATACATCAGAACAAGCTGGGGAGATACATTACCTTTTCCCTCTCTCCATTTTCATGCTCCCTTCCTGGCTCAGCTGCTGGCAGAGCCTGGAAGTGGTAAATCCCTGTTGTTACCTCACCCCTGCCATGCACAGAGGAGCTGATCAGCCTCTTGGCCAGGACCAGGCCGGCTCCTCTGCCCTCACACCTCGTTTCTCTATTGCAGGGGAAGGAGATGCTGACACAGAAGCTGCCGCTGTGGCAACAATCCTGCTCGGATCCCAACAAGATCCCGGACCGCGCTATCCAACTGATGCAGCAGATGGCTGCCAGCAGCAATGGCACCATCATGCCCAGCCCTTTGTCTACATCCAAATCCAACCTCATCATCTCTGACCCCATCCCTGGTGCCAAACCTCTCCCTGTCCCCCCGGAGCTGGCACCTTTTGTAGGAGTAAGTATCTCCGTGGTGGAAGCTGTGCTGCCCTTCTGAGCAAAGCTGGAGGGACGAGCCCGGGCCAGTGTCACCGTTGTCCTCAGCAAGTTGCCTCTTGATGGACTGCTGTTGATGCGCAGGGATGAGCAGCTCCATGCATGTGGATGTGGGAAGGAGCTGGCATGGGAATGGGCAGCCTGTGCCATCCCATCCCGCTTCCAGAGGGGCAGGGGTTGCAGAGGCTCGTGGGGGGGGATTGGGGAGCCCATGAGCTGGACTCGCCTGGTCAGGGTGGCCCCAGAGCTGTGGGGCTGAACCGAGATACCCCAGTGACCACTGGGAGTGACCCATGGCATGAAAAGGGTCCCCCCCAATGTGGAGGCATGAGCTGAGCCCAGGAGGGGTTTATCAGGTGCAGGTCAGCTTGGGGCAGTCACAGACCATAGAGGTGACCCCACTGCTCCCCCAGAGCAGTTTATCACAGCGGGAGCTCAACCCACCAGGCTGAAGCTCTGGTTGCTGTGCACCACCTCCCCTGGAGCTGTGTCCCGCTGCAGGAGCCGCAGGGGGATGCCCTAATGAAGACGTTCCCCATGTTCCCCCCCTCCTCTCCTCTCTCCATAGCGCATGTCAGCACAGGAGGCCATGCCGGTGATGAATGGAGTCTCAGGCCCAGACAGTGACGGGTACAACCACTGGTCTGAGATGAAGCCAGCACAGCCCAAATCTTTATCTCCTCCCCAGCCTCAGAAGCAGCTGAGTGACTCTTACTCCAACACACTCCCAGTTCGCAAAAACGTGGCACCAAAAAACAGCTATGCCTCAGGTGAGGCTCCATCCCCGCTCCATGGGGATGCTGGTGGTGCTGGGAAGGAGACCGCAGCATCACTCCAGCATGGTGCTGCCTGCCTCCGGAGCTGAGGGTTAGGAGATGGGCAGAGCTGGAATCTGCTGTGGGTTTTCCAGGGGGAAAACCTTGAGGGATATTGCACAGGGAGCAGCCATGGGTGGGGGGTGATGCCAAGAGCAGTGGCTTGATCCTGCCGTGATGATGGTGGGAAAGCGAAGGTTCTATTGGCACATGGGTGGGATAAGCAGGGTTTAGGGACCTGTCTTGGCAAGGTTCTCCTCCCCTGGTCCCTCTGGGCTGTGCCTGGGTATGGCCGTGGGGTGAAGGACTTTGAGGTGCCCATTGGTCTCTCTCCCCTAGCTGAAAACAAGACACTGCCACGGTCCAGCTCCATGGCCGCAGGGCTCGAGAGGAACGGCAGGACGAGGGTGCAGGCCATTTTCTCTCACGCTGCCGGAGATAACAGCACCCTCCTGAGCTTCAAGGAGGGTGACCTCATCACGCTGCTGGTGCCCGAGGCCCGGGATGGCTGGCACTATGGGGAGAGCGAGAAAACGAAGCTGTGAGTGCCAGGGCTGTCCTTGGGAGCCGCTGCACCCCGGGTGCAGCCTCTTCTGGGTCCTCCGTGTGTCAACGTGGGGTCGGTTTCATCCCTGCCTTTGCTTTCCAGGAGGGGCTGGTTTCCTTTCTCCTACACACGGGTCCTGGACAACGATGGCAGCGAGAGGGTCCACACGAGGTAGGAGCGTTGTGCTGGGTGGGTGATTGTGTCGCTCCCAGGCAGAACTGTGGGCTTGGGATGGAGATGAATGGAGAGGGATTTCTTACAAGGGAGATTACGACGGGACATTAGGCAGAAGCTCTTCTCTATGAGGGTGCTGAGCGCTGGCACAGGGTGCCCAGGGAAGCTGTGGCTGCCCCATCCCTGCAGTGCTCCAGGCCAGGTTGGACACAGGGCTTGGAGCATCCTGCTCTATGGAAGGTGTCCGTGCCCCTGCAGGGGTGGGACCTGAAGGAGCTTTAAGGTCCCTTCCAACCCATTCCTTCATTCCCAGGACACAATGCATGCTGTCAGGACAAGCTCCCAGCACGGGCAGGCAGGAGCTGTCTCAGGGGGTCTTTGGCCATGGGGACCTCACACTGGGCCTGGTGCTGATGCGTCTGCTCTGATGTTCCCCCCCCCAGCCTGCAGCAAGGGAAGAGCAGCAGCACCGGCAACCTGCTGGACAAGGATGACATCGCCATCCCACCGCCGGACTACGGCATGGCCTCCCAAGCCTTCCCGGCACAAGGTGCCAACACCTTCAAGCAGAGGCCGTACAGCGTGGCCGTGCCCGCCTTCTCCCAGGTGAGCCCGTGGGGCAATGGGGCTGCTCCCACCTTGGGGGATGCTTTATGTACAGGAGATGCTTGGGCGCATCCCTGGGCCTTAGTCCCTGTGGGAACCCAGCTCGGGTATCCGCAGCTTCTCCATCGCAGTGGTGGTTTTAAAGCAGGATGAAATGTGTTGAGCGCGTTCTCAGTCCACGGAGGACTGCTCTCCAACCTCTGTTCGTTGTTTGTAGGACTACCTAATGCCCTATGGTTGTGCAATTAAAGACTATTCCAGTGGCCTCTGCCAACCACCCTCCGCTCACTACAAGCCTTACACTAGGTCGACAGCAGTAAGTGTGAACACACGCAATGTTTCCCTTGGGGTTTACGGGCAGTTGGCTGGCTTTGCCTGGTGATCCATGTGCCTTGCTTGGGGCCACATCTCCTCCCGAGCATCTCCGCTGGGGAGATGGGAGTGGGGATGCAGGGATGCAGTGGGAAAGGAGAGCATTGGATGGGGAGGTTCGACCAATTCGGGTCACCTGGGCAGCACAGGCAAGGCACAGGGAGCAAATGGCACAAAACACCACCGTAAACCCCCAAAGGATAACACTTGCTGACTCCATGGGAGCCTCCCACCAGAAACAGGCTGGTCACAGGCAGCCGGAAGCATTTTCTCTGGTACAGGCCAGGTCAGGCCAGCGGTGGTCCGTGAGGATGCTGGGGTGAGCGCATGGGGCTATGGCTGTGCCCAAGATGAGCTCAGGGCTTCGGAGATGGGAGGATGCACGTGTGGATGGGATCAGCTTCACCCAGGAAGCACTGGTGTAGTGGGGCTTCCCCACCAGAACAATGAGGATGAGCCACGTTGGCTCCCCCGGAACACTTGGAACACGCTGGCGGATGGGGAGAGGATGAGGAGGGGGAGAGGCAGGCGTGCAGCACCCGACCCATCAGCAGGATGCTCTGAGGCGGCAGTAGATCCAATGGGATCTGGTCCTCTTTGCAGCCCCACTTCCTGATGTCTGCTGGGCTTTCCCAGCAGGGTTTGCTGCTGGATTTGGGGGTTTGTGACTGGCAGCATTCCTGGGACCATGGGAAGACGGGTCTCTGATCCATGGTGCATGGCCAGTGGCTCCTGCTCCTTCCTGGAGTGGTCCCGTGGAGCAACATGGTCATATCCCAGGGCAAGTCCTCACCCAAGGAGCGATGTCCTCAAGGTACATGCTCCATCTGCTCCTCAGACTGGTGCGGTCCTTCCCTGCTGCACAGGCTGTTCAGTACCAGCTGAAGGAGAAAATGGTCCAAAACCCTGTGGGTTTCTGGTGGGAGTTAATACAGAGAAACACCTTCCACAGAGCATTTCACTGCTGACTTGTTCAGTCCCTTTTCAAGGGTCTCACACCTCAAAAGCAACTGGAACTGTGCACCTCAGTCGGGCCGGGCAGAGCAGATCGGGGCTCTCCCGCCTGTTGCTTTCCCTTGGCTTGCCAGATAAAGTCCTGCTCTGAAGAGAGCGGAGCCACTTTTCCTCCTGCTCCCTAAATCCCATTCGAATCATCTCCATCTCCCCCTTTCCACTCCAAATGCATCGGCCCTGGGTCCCGATGCACTTTGGTCTGTTGGTGTGACCCTCCGGTGGCACCTGACCGGGCTGAGCCCCACGTCCCCCACCCCTCACCGTGCTTCCTCCCCTCCTCTCCGCAGGGTCTGGATGACTACGGGACGAGGTCCGTCAGCAGGTAAGGCCTCATCTTCCTCTCACCTTACCTGAAAGTGAATTGGTTGCGTTGGTCCTGGGTGAAGCTGTGTCCCCATGAGGGTCCCTGTGTGGGCTCCCCAGGGGATGCGCAGTGGTGGGGATGCAGTTGTGTGATGGAGAACGCAGTGCAGGTCTCATCTGAGTATGGAGGGACCCAACGACTCCAGGGGAGGGCAGGTCCTGGGGCAGCCCCTGTGTCCCTGACCCCGCACCCGCGTGGGCTCGTGCTCCTCTGGAGTCAACCTCCTCAACCTCCTCAACCTCCTTTGGATAGCGAGGCCATGGGGAGCGCACACTGCTGGGGTCATTCCCCAGCATCTCCCACCCCGCAGCTCCTCCATCCCCACTCTTGGGGATAACCCCAAACACAGGGGCTGTTTGCACAGCGGTGATGGGCAGGGGCCAAGCTCCCTGCCCCGCTCCGGTGCCGGTCCCTGTGGCACCGAAGTGCAGAGCTGGGCTCCGGGGCACGGTGCTGCCTCGCGGTGCGTGCCATGGTCCCGGCCCCTCTGGCAGTCTCCTGTGCTTTGTTCCGCAGTGGCAGTGGCAGTTTGGTATCAACGGTGTGAGGACACCTTGGCTAGCGGCTGCTTGGAAGAGCTTTCTGCTTCTTTCGCCCCTTCTTTTTGGTTTTCTTTCCCCCTTCATTTCTCTTTCTCTACTTCCTTTGGATTCTAAACTCTTGTGATCTTCAAGGAAACCATGGTGCTTCTCCACCCTCCCGGTGTTCACAGTGCCCTTGTTTCTGAAGCCTTTTTCCCAGCAGAAACTGCCGCTGGGGCTGCGCTGGCTTTGCAGCAGCCCGGATGCAGTTGCCACGTTAGTGGGACCCGGTTTTTTTGTACCCCCTGTGACCATTAGCGATGCACTATCACCCCTCCTCCGGGGCTGCCAGCGCCTCGCACGAGCCTGGACACAACCTCCCACACTGGAACAAATATGCATGGCCTCTGGTGTCCGTACTGTTACTGAGCATCCGGGATGCCCGCGCCCGGGATGCTGCTCCCTGCCTCATCCGCTTCCACCCAACCACCCACTGTGGTGGCTTTGGGAGAAGGGGATAGCGCAGAGCCCCCCGCCCCGGGGAAAGGGCTGCTTTAGGGCCGGGGTCCCTCCGGCCGTGGGGCGCAGGCGGCAGCCCCCCCGGAAGGGTTACCCCTGTTGTTTTATAAGTACATATATATATTTTTTGTAGCAAGGTATTGTTACCTCACGCCAGCACTGGGGCCGGTGCGGGGCCGCATCCCTACCCCCGGCTCAACCGGGGATGAGGAAGGGGTCGGCAGCACCGGAGGGGTCTCCCCTCGGTCCCTTGGGGTGCAGAGCCCTTCCCGTGGCCGTCTCCACCGCAAAGCTGCCCCCGCTTTCTTTTTCTGATGTGGTTTTTACAACCTGTCACATTGCCTGTTTACTGGGACATTGCTGGCAAGAGACACGCGGACACGGCTTCCTTTTCTATACTCGCCTATGGGCGGACTGTAACACGACCCTCTCGCATCGATGTCCTTTTGCTAAAGATTTTTAACACGGGAGATTTCACGCTGAATGGCTAAATGTAGAAGAGGGGGACCCCCCCCCCCCAGCCTAGTGAAGCCTGTATGGAGATTGTAAAGTGCTGAAACCCCTTTTTTAAGAGCCAGAGAGAGAAATGTGCCCTGTACTGAGTTCTTGTTTGAATAAAAGTTTTATTTATTGCATTGAGCTGGGCCTCGGTGTCTTTTTCGGCTGCCGTGCCTGTGTGCTGCCCATCGCATCGCCCGCTGCACGTTGCCATGCCTGTTTTTGTGTGCCCTTCTCCGTTCAGAGCCCGGGGGATACCCGGGGGCTGCCTGCTCAGCCTCGAGGCTTTAAACAGCTTTATGCTGAGCGGGAGCAGCTAAAACTGTTTAAGGGCTGCGTCCCCTCCTCCGTGTGCATCCCGAGGGGAGGACGATGCTGATGATGCTGCGCTTGTCTCACGTTGACGCCGGGGCTGCGCTTTCCCGGCAGCGGGAAAGCGGCGATGCCGATGCAGCGGGAAGGAAGCCCCCCCCTCCCTTCCGTAGCCCCCGCATGCCTGGCCGTTCCCCCCGCAGGTGGCTCCCGGTTGGCCGTGCCCTTCCTTCCCCTCCTCGCAGCACCAACAGCTCCATAAACACCGCTTTTCCTCCTTTTTCTTCTTCTTCCTCCTGCTTCCTCTGTCCGGAGGCGCTGTGTGTGGGATCCCAGCCCCGTGCCTCTCAACCAACACCTTCTGTTCCCTCCGAGGGGTCGGAGCGCACGCCGGTCTCCTCCAACCTGCCTTCTCTTTCCTTGCAGCCCCGATGTTGAAGTGGCCAGGTTTTGAGCTGCCCCTGCCCGTAGTTAGTAAGTTGATGGTGTCGGGGGGGCCGAGCCCTGGGTGTGCTGGTGCTGAGCAGCGGGTGACGGCCGCGGGGCTGCGCGTTCACGGTGCCACCGCTCTGCTTTCCCCCCCGTCCCGCCCCCGGGCTGAGCACATCCTTCCCTCGGTCACCGCTTGTCCTGGTGGCGGGAGCTCCATCGCACAGCACCGCAGAGCGCTGGGGCCACGCTTCCCTTGGGAATGCCGAGCTGCTGCTTCCCTGCTCCCCATAACCAACCTCTTTGGTTGTAGGTGTCCAGCGAGCGCTGTCGCACCAATGGCTGCATCGCTGTCCCCAGCCCTGGAGCGCATCCACACTAATGTCAAGTTCTTTGAGCAGCTTCTTTTGCTTATAGACCACCTTTGGGACGTGTCTCAGGAGCCTCCTCATCCCAGCCAAGGCCTCAGGGCTGAGATGGAGTTTCCCCAGGAGCCGGGACCCACCTCGCTGCCATTCCGGAGCCCAGGAGAGCCCCTTCCCTCTTTCTCTTTGATCCATGAGCTGGTTTTCCTGCTGGAGCTGTGGGCTCCCATCCCAAGGGCTCTTCTCTGCCAGAACAAAACCAGTTAAATAAGAATCCCTGGTGACTCATCAAAGCAACCTTTCCTCTCCCTCCAGTCCTGAGAATCTATTTTGGCATCCTGGGGGGAAAGTGATCTAAGAAGCTGCATTAATTAGGTGGGAAATTAATTACCCTATTTTTAAGCAGAAACCATTTATCTTCTGAGGAAAGCAAAAGCGCATTTGGAGAGGTGAAGGATGGAAAGGGAGCAGGGCTGGGGAGGCAGCGAGTGCCTTTCAGGGGGGTGTCCGCAGGGGGATGTCCCCAATATCCCATAGCTGCTTGGCCCCGGGTAGAGGTAGCCACTAATCACCGCAGCTCCTAACGTGGCTCAACCTTAAGGTGACGTTTGTCTTGCTGCCACTTACCCTCACCCGTGCCTGGGGACAGCAGAGCTGTGAGTGGCCGATGGCCCCGCGGTGGCTTTGCTGTGGTTCGTGGCCATCTCCTCGGTGGCAGAAAGGAAAAGGCTTTGTGCAGCTCCATGGGCACGGAAGGGCTGTCTGTCGGCACGCAGGGGCATGCAGGGCTGCTCTGTGGCTCCCTTGGCTGCTGTGCTGGTGCATGTTTGGACATGATGTGTCCCGGTAGCTGCACCCCGGAGTTAACTCCCAGAGGGGACCAGGTAAGGGTGCTCCCTGTGTCACAGCAGCGTTTGGCCCTGGTTCCAGCCACATGCAGGGCTGTGGCAGCAATGAGCTGGCCCTGGAAAGCACTGCCACTATGGCAGGTAGGTAAAAGCCCGGCTGGGAGCCGGGCTGCCATGCTGGGAGCAGGGCTGTGCTCGGTCCTGCAGCCCTTGGAGCTCCTCCACCACATCCAACCTGTTCCTTGGATCCTGAACGTCTGCAAAGGGTTCCCAGCGGGCGCAGCACAAATCCTCTGCACGGAGTTGGGTGCTCTGCTCATAGCCAGGGGGTCCCCGTGGGTCCCACGGTGAACACGGAGCCATGACCCCATAGCATCACGGGGCTGCTCATGTATGGAAATGATCCAGGCCCACTCTGGGGGTTTAGAACTGCTTCTCCAGGCCCGGCTCCCTGCTTGGCAGCCCCAGGTTTAGTCCTGCTGGAGAGCAAGGCAGGAGGATGCCCCGCATGCAGCAGCACTTGCCGGCTCAAGTCTTACATCCACCATGGCTTCCACAGGGAGAGAAGCGGAGGAGCCGGGAGCAGCTCAGCCCAGGGGCTCATAGGGCAGAGCGTTTCCAGCTTCACCCCATCCCAAATGCTGCTGGGCCCAGGCAGATGGAGGGAACGGGACCGGTGGCTCCAGGACCTCTGCTGGCCTCGAGCTGAGCCTCCATGGGTGCCCTCTGCACCGAGCACAGCCGAAGCTTTTTGGGGTGTCTCCATGTCACCGCTCACTGCTCCCATTCCCACCCTCACAGCCCCACTGCCACCCTCCCTCCCGCTAAACCGCTTCCTCTCTCTCTGCAGAAACCCCTTTGCCAATGTCCAACTGAAGCCAACGGTGACCAACGACCGCTCAGCACCGCTCATCAGCTGACACAGCACCGGCACCCGCGGTGCCACGGCACCCACTGTGCCACCGGCACCCACTGCCTCCTCACCACCGCATGTCCGTCTGCCAGGACCGTGTCTTTAGGCAGAATTCATTTACCCCTGCTGCTTTGAAAGCCGAAGGCTCCCGTTAGTGCCCCACTTCTTGCTTCTCCAGACCCGGCTTGTTCCCCTTGGTGGCAGAGGGTTCAACCGCTGCCCATAGCCTGTCCTTTGCTGCACAACGGCAGCGTGTTCCGTAGGCAAGTTTGCTTCTAGGTTAGCAGCAGCTCACCGTGGTTGGGAGAATGGCTTCAGCTGGAAAATAGCTCTCCAGAGCTGTGCTTCGGAGCAGCAATGGCACTGGGGAGATGGGACCCTTGGTACAGGCAGGATAGCCGGGATACCCCGTGCAAGGCAAAGGGGTGGTGGGTGCTGTAGGCAGCTCCCAGCTCCTGCTAGAGCCCAGTTCCCAGGCTGGGAGGAGGTGGGACACTGTACCACAGCCCCCAGGGAGACGGGGCCGGCTCCGGTCTGTGTGTCCAGGTGGGAATTACGGTACTGCTGTAAAATATAAGCTAGGAAAAATGATCCTTTTTGGGGTGAGGGCTCTGTTTAAGCGTGCCTTGGGGTGCCTGGGTGCCCAGCGGGCAAAGGGGCACCCTGCTCCCCGCAGACAGGCTCTCCCATCCAGACCTCTTGCTTGGCTGTTTGCTCTTCCTCTATTACTAGAGCTGCATGAGAGAAAGAGATAGATATAGGTTAACAAAAAAGATATATATATATATATACACACACACTTGTTAAGCTTATTGCAGGGATGTGCGCCCACGAGCAAGCTGCCTCCTGGGCCGATTCACAGCTCCCGCTGCGTCCACATCCTCACTATGGAAACGGGGAGAAGAGGGTTTTCCAGGCAGGAACTGTGTCTCCTGTGGGCGAGCGGTTGAACGTGGGGCAGTGCCCTCGGGGGTTTTGCCTTTCCCATTGTATTTGTCATATGTGCACTTTGTAGTCGCAGGCGCACCGGGTGGCTGCTGGTGGGTCTTCATGCAGGCAGGGCTCTTGGCCACTCAGATGTGATGGCTTCTAGCTGCTGTGTCCCCTCGGATGGCTCCTGCTGCAGGAAAGGGGCCGCTTCAATGGTCCATGCGCTGCTGCTTCATCTCCTGGGGCTGGAGGCGATGGATGGGGACCACATGTGGCAGGAGTGTGGGGCTGGGGTGCACAGCAGCGCATTATGGGGGTCATAGCCCAGGAGGGGGATGCTTGGTGTCCCCTCAGCCATTGGCCCAGCATTGTCCTCTTCCAGCCCCCCCCAGGTCCCCTGTGCAGCCCCCTCAGGCTCCACTCAGCCCCCGGGGCTCCATTGCACCTCCTTCAGTTGTGGCACCTGCAAGACGTAACCTGAAATAATTGTTTATGAGCAAAGCATATGGTTTATGAGCAATCAAATCCCCCCCCCGCGGTGCTCCCCTTGGCTGGAGGCATCCGCCTGGCCCTGGAGCATCCTTGGGCTCCAGCCCGAGCCACCCTGGTCCCAGCCTTGGGCAATGATCTGGGCAGGAAACGGCTTCAGGTATTTTACAAACTTTATTATTGGCCCGATGCTATTTGACACACATGCTGGGAGCTGTATGGAAATCAGCACTGATAAAAAATACAGCGATTATGACCCGTATTGATAAAATAGACAATGTAATAATAGCCTTTCTATTAAAAACAACTCTCCAAGACACAGCTCTGTCCTCATGCTGCCCTCCAGAGGCAGGGACCTGCGGTGCCATAGACCAAACCCGGGGGGGGGCAGAGCAGGAGCAGCATCCCATCACCCTGGGTGCAATGGGGGGGGACTGGGGAGGGGGATGAACACTGACAGGGGGGTAGAGGAGGGGCACAGAGGATGGGTGCTGCAGGAAAGGGGTACCCTCGGGTGTACCACTGCTGATGGGTGACATGAGTCAGTGTGGGGGTACCACCCCCCCCGCTGCAGAGCATAAAGGAAGGGCTTGCAAGAACTGGGGAGGGGGCTTGGGGGGGCGGGGGGTGGTTAAAGGTTTAAACACAACAATAAAGCAGGAATTGCCATCAGTGCCCGGCTGCAGAAGGAGCAATCAGCGGGGGGGGGTACAGGGCAGGCACAGCCACCCTGGGTGTTGGGGGGGTGAATTTGGGGTCCCCCCGGACTGTGTCTGTCCCCTGGGGACAACAGCTTTGTGATGGGGACACAGCTCCAGGCTGGGGGGGGTCAGTGGGGTAACGCCTGTGCCCAGCACCAGGCTGAGCACCCAGCGGTGGCACAGTGCCGGAGCTGTGCCAAGGCAGCACCAGCACCGGAACATGTGGGTACACGTGTGTGTGTGTCTGTGTGTGCCTGTGCACGTGTGGGTGCACGTGTGTGTGTCTGTGCACGTGTGGGCGCACGTGTGTGTGTGTGTGTGTGTGTGTGCCTGTGCACATGTGGGCGCACGTGTGGGTGTGCCTGTGCACGTGTATGTGCCTGTGCACATGTGGGTACATGTGTGTGTGTGTGTGTGCCTGCGCACGTGTGGGTGCACATGTGTGTGTGTGCCTGTGTATGTGTGTGTGAACGTGTGTGTGCACGTGTGTGTGTGCGCCTGTGCACGTGTGTGTGCACGTGTGTGTGCCTGTGCACATGTATGTGCCTGTGCACGTGTGTGTGCACGTGTGTGTGTGTGTGCACCTCTGCACGTGTGAGTGCATGTGTGTGCCTGTGCACGTGTGGGTGCACATGTGTGTGTGTGCGTGTGTGCCTGTGCACATGTGGGCGCACGTGTGTGTGTGCCTGTGCACGTGTGGGTACACGTGTGTGTGTGTGTGCCTGTGCATGTGTGGGTGCATGTGTGTGTGTGTGTGCCTGTGCACATGTGTGTGTGTGTGCCTGTGCACGTGTGTGTGTGTGCCTGTGCACGTACGTGTGTGTGCACGTGTGGGTGCATGTGTGTGTGCCTGCGCACGTACGTGTGTGTGCACGTGTGCCCTCACCCCGTGTCCATGGGGGGCCAGGAGGCAGCATGGTCTGCAGGGTATGGGGCTGGGGACGAGGGGGGGGCATCTCTCACCTCCGGGTTTGGTCTATAGACCCCAAAGGAGCCAGCCCTGATTTTAAGCTCCGCTTAACTTCCATTATTCCCTTCTGGAAGCTGGAATTGCACAATGATCCTAAGCCTCAAATGACTTAAAAAAGTAACAAAGAAAGAAACCAGAACGAAGAACCACGAGTGCCCCCCCCGCCCCCCGACTCGTTACGTCTCTTTGGCAGCAATAACTTAAAATCGCATCAATGTGGGTTCATCAACAGCAAGTTCTGTTCTGAGGGTGCCTTTGGGTGCTCGGGGGGGTTATACTTTAACTACAAAAATAGTGGGATCAGGGGTCCCGGGGGTCCCAGGACCCCCCCCCAACCCTCCCCATGCTGTGGGGCAGGGGTCCTGCCAGCCCTTGGGGTCTAAAGACTGCTCCCCAAAAAGCAAAGGGGGAGCTTCCCAGCCCCCTGAGCCCCCCACGCCATTGCCCACCCTTGGTGCAGCAGCACCGGGATGGGAACGGATGCACTCGGGGAGGCATTGAGCAGCAGCAGGCGGCAGCCCCCCGGCTCGGGAACACTGTGGGGCAGCCGTGGGGCAGCTGTGGGGCAGCCAAACCGCCGTGAGGTGTGAGACCGAGGGGATGGCACAGGGGGTGAGGGGACAAACACCGCCTCAGGAGCACACATGGGTGAGAAGCCAAGGGGGGACTGCACTGGGGGGGAACACTCTGCAAATGTTAACAAGGTCAGGGCACTACCCTTTAAATGCTATAGTTTATATATATATATATATATGTCTATATATATATATATGTGTCTATGTTACACGCACCCGCGGCCACCGCACGCGTGGCCGTCACCCACCGCCTGCCCCCGGGCCGGACCCCGCTCCCGTTCGCAGCACCAAACGAGCTCCATCCAGGAAAACCTGCCTAAAAAAGTCCGGAGCGTGGCCCCCGCTCTCGGCCCTGCCGTGCTCTGCCATCCCCTGCCTGTGCCAGCGCCGGTGCCCACAGCTCTGCTGCCTCACTCCCGGTCACCATCTTCACTGCTGCCTGCAACGGATGGAGAGGTGGTGTGAGTGGGACCCAAAGATGCCATGGGCCACACGGCCCTGCAGGGGATGACCATAGGGTATCCCACACTCAGCTCCCACCACGGTCTCTGTGCCACCAGGGATGTGAAGGGGCTCAGGACTCACCTCCTATGGAGTCCATATCCGAGTCGGAGACGTGGGTGATGGAGAACCGGGACACCGGAGCAGGGGAGACGGTGAACCGGGAGAACTGGATGGGCAGGACCTGCTTCTGCACCGGCACCAGCGCGGGCACAGCCGGCTCGGGCTCCATCGGCGGCCCCGTCAGCGAGGCCATCAGCGACGGCTTCACCGGCATGAGCGGGAAGTCATCGTCCCACTCGAAGCCACCACCTGTGACATGGACCAAGGGGGCTCAGCCCATCGTGGGGTCACCCCCGCCCGGCCCACTGCCACCCCCCATTGCCCTCCAGGCACTTACTCTCTTCCGAGGCGTTGCCATCCGAGGAGTCATCGGATGCTCCGAGCCGGTCTGCCGGGCTGGGGGGGCTGCTGCTCTCAGGGGGCTGCCCCGAAGGTGGGGGGGGCTCCGGGAAGCTCTGCTCAGACAGCTCCCTCGTGGGGCTTTCCTGTGCAAGGGGGGGACAAAGCAGGAGGAGACCCTGGGGATGGCTCCCACCATCGGTCCCATCGGACGAGGACAGCATCCTAAACCAAGGCATCCTGTTCTGCCCGCCCCACGGCCACCCACCTGGTCGAAGAGGTAGATGGTAACGTCGTCGTAGAAGGAGACGGCCTTCTTCTTGCGCTCCAGGTCCTCGCAGAAGGACTCGGAGAGCAGGCTGGGCATCTTGAGGAGGCTGCGCAGGTTCCTGCCGCTCTGGCTCTCGGCCACCACGATGGGCACTGCTGCCGGCTCCTCCTCACTCTCCTCACTCTGCTCCTGGATGTTGTAGCAGCGCAGTTCCTCATCGGACTCATCGCTGTCCTCCGTGTCCTCCTCATCCTCCTCCGCCTCCTCGCGGCGCTCGGGGGCTGCCGGATGCAGCTCCCGGGGGGATTTCAATGGGGACAGCCCCGGCGGTGGCTCATCCCCTGCTCGCAGTGTGCAGGGCCCCCCCGGCGCATCGCCCGCCCCGGACCCCTCAGGGGGCAGCCCCGGATCCCCAAGCCCCGGTGTGGGGGGCACGGTCTGTTCATCCCCAACCGCGGCTCCCCCAGGTCCCGGGGTGCCCTCGGGCGCAGGGGTCCCTCCGCTGGGCTCCGGCTCCGCGGGGCTCATCGCCACCGGGCTCAAGAGGAAAGTCTTGTGTGGCACAGAGCCGCCGGGGCACAGGGAGCTGCCCAGCACCGGCCCCGTGCCAGCGGGACACTGCTCAGTGCCAGGCGCCGTGGGGCTGACCTGGCTGCTCCCAAGCTCTGCCCCACGCCAGTCCCCAACCAAACCCCCAGGCACCAACGTGTCCACTGCCACCGCGGCATCGGGCGTTGTTGGGGGGCTGCCGGGTGCCCCCGGGGGGTGCAGGGGGTCCTCTCCCGGCATGGGGCCTCGCACTGTGTCCTTAACAGGGGACTGGGGACCCTCCTCTGCCTCGGGGGTCCGGGACCCATCGCTGTCCTCATCCTTGGGGCCGCGCTCGGCCTCGGCGTCGTAGTCGGAGAAGTACGCGGAGTCGCGGTAGGGGTTCTTCTCATCCAGGCTCTGCAGCTCTGCCCCCAGGGCCGTGGGGAGCAGCGTGTCGGGGGCCGGACCCTCGCCCCCCGCCAGCCCCAGCTGGCTGAAGGGCTCCGTCTCCCGCGGCTCATGGGGCTCCTTGAGGACGAACTCGGGGGACTCGTTGTTCTCGGTGTCGTAGCCGCTGTCAAGGGCCTTGGCCTGGCCGGCGGGTGCGAAGGCGGCGGTGGGGCTGCACACCTCGCAGGAGCTGCCCGTGGATGGGATGTCCAAGGACTCCAGGGAATCCGGGGTCCCCACCTGCTTCTGCAGGGCCTTGAACGGTGGGGCCACCTCCGCCCGCTCCGCGTAGTCCCCGGAGAAGTCGGTGAAGACTCCCGAGGTCAGCTCGGCCGTGTCCTCATCGCTGCCCTCATCCACGCTGGTGCTCGAGCAGGTCTTGTCCGGGGTCCGCTCCGCATCACCCATGGCACAGCCGGCGCTGTCAGCAGCAGCCTCCGTGTGCGCCTCGGAAGCCTCGGGTGTGGGTTGGGAGCCGTCTATGGCCGGTTCGGCGGGGGGGCCGTGGTTCGGGGTGCCGGTGCCAACCATGGCGGCGGCCTCCTCCAGCCGCGGTGCCGGCGGTGGGCTGCGGGCAGAGCTGCTCCCATCCGCGCTCTCCTCCGGGTGGGCATCGTGCTGAGCCCCCGCTGCAGCGGCGGGGGCCGGGGTTGGGCCCCACGGCGCGGTGGGGCTGCCAGCCAGCGCTGCTGCTTGCGGGCGGCCCGACGTTGATGAGTCACGGCCGTGCCAGGCCTGACGCCGCGGGGAGGGCGAGCGGCACGGGGAGGAGGAGCCGCCCGCCCCATCGGGGGGCTGATCCTGCCACGGGCGGCGGAAGTCGCGTCCCGGCGGGGACCCCCCGAGCTGACCCCGCGGCACTGTGCCCAGCGGCTTGGCCATGAGCCCGCGGAAGGTGATCATGCGGCGGTAGCACCAACTATCCCCGGCCGCAGCCTCGGCGGGGCTCCCGCTGCCGATGTTGTTGTTGGAGGAGCTGTTGGAGGTCCAGGGATGCCGCTGGGATGCGGGGCTGGCGCCCTGCCCCGCCGGGGGGCTGTCCTCCCCCAGCTCCACCGCCACACAGTTCGGATGCGCCGCGCTCTGCCCCGCCGCGCTCCCGCCCGGAGGGTCCCCCCGCTGCTCCCCGTGCCCACGGGGGCTGTAGGCGCAGGACACCGACGGTGACACCCCCAGGGGGTCGGTGAAGGCTCGGGGCTGGAAGCTGGGCCCGGGCCAGTGCTGCCTGCCCGGCTCGGGGGGGTCCTCCTCCAGCAGGTACCCCTCTGCCCCACGGCCGGGGGATGGCTCATAGCCCCGCGGCTCCTGCCCGGGGCAGGGGTAGGGGTGGTATTCTGCGCACTCCCAGGAGCCATCGCCCGCGGGTGCGTGGCCCAGCAGCGGCTCCATGCTGAGGGACACCGTGGGGCTGCTGTCCGAGTCGTAGGCGCTGCCACCGCGGGTGCCCTGTGCTCTCCAGCAGGACGGGGGCCGCAGGGGCCCGCGCTCGCCCTCGGGGCTGTAGGTGCACATGGCATAGTCCACCTCAGCACCGCCGTCCCCGGGACCCTCGATGCGGATGTAGTACTCACTGCCCAGCGAGGGGCTGTGTGCTCCCAGGATGGGCACCACGCCGGGCGCCGGCAGCCCGGGGCAGCCCGGTGGTTTGCACCCATAGCACGAGGGGGAGACCCCCAAGTTGAGGTGCGCCGTCGTCGTGGCAGGGTAGTAGAGGTCGTGGTAGCGAGCGGCGCTGCTGGGGCTCAGCGAGCCCAGGGGTGCCTGGAAGTGCTCGGTCTTGGTGTGCTCCCACTTGTACTCGAAGTTGAGGCCGTGGCTGGTCTCCATGACGGTGAGGATGTCGTCCCCATCCGAGGGGAAGCCGTCGGCTGAGAACTGCTCCAGCAGTGGGAAGGAGGAGAGCTCAGGGCCGTGGGGATTGGCGCTGGAGCTGCCGTTGGGCTTCATGGAGTTCCACCGCTTCTCGAACTCCTCCTCTGCTTCTGTGGCTCCTTTGGCGCAGAGGTAGGAGAGCAGCAGATGGACCTCCTCCGCCGTCGGGCGCTGCTCCGGCTGCAGCCAGCAGAACTGCATCACCTCGTACCTGCCGCAGCGAGGGGCCAGGGTCAGCCCCAGCCCCGCATTCGGGGATGAGGAGAGGGAAGGGGCAGGATGCGGCCTCACCAGCGCTCCGACAGCGAGAGCTTCAGCTGGGGCTTGGGCAGCTTGAGCTGCTGCTCCTTGATGGCGTAGGCGAGCACTTGCCGGTCCGAGTAGTGGTCATAGGGCTGGCTGCCCAGCTCAAACAGCTCCCAGATGGTGACACCCAGCGACCTGCGGGCAGGGCGGGATGCTGGGGACACCGGGACACCCCCACAGCACTCCCAGAGGGTGACCCCAAACCCACGCATCCCTCGTTCCAGCCACCTCCCTCTGCCCCCCCCAGGCCCTGCTCACCACACGTTGCTGGCCTTGGTCTGGTCCACGATGAGCAGGTTGCCGTGCACCTCGTCGATGAGCTCGGGTGCGATCCAGCGCAGCGGCACCCACAGCTGGTCGGCAGTCACGAAGTAATCGTCCTGCCAAGTATGCAGGGTCAGTACGAGAAGAGAACGTCAAACCTACGCGTTAAGGGACCGGCCACACCGCAGCGAGAGCTGCCCCCATCCCTCCATCCCCTGCCCTCCCCAGACACCCATCCCCGGCCACCCCAAGTGCCTTATCCCCCCATGGTACCTACAACCCAGTCCTGAGCCTCTGCTCCTCCTGGCACCCCCCTCTCCTTCCTGCCTCCCATCGCATCCTTCCTCCCCTCCGCCTGCTCCCCCTCATCTTCATGTGTGTGGATGTGTGCTGGATCCCAGCACGCAGCCCCCAGCCCCTTCCTTCCCCAAACCAGCCTTACTTTGTACTTGCAGTGCGAGAGCCCGTAGTCCCCGATCTTGACGGTCAGATCTGCTGTGAGCAGGCAGTTCCGCAGAGCCAGGTCGCTGCCAAGCAAACCCCAGCGCTGTCACCACTGCCATGGGGGACAGGGGGGTACCCACTGCCCGGGGACCCCACTGGTGCGCCGGCGGTGGCAGCAGGATGGGTGCGCAGTGGCAGGATTCACTGCCCAGCCCTGGGTGTGCCGATAACCAGCCACCAAATGCACAGCAGGAATGCCTGCGCAGCTCCAGCTCCATCTCCACCCATCCATCCACCCATCCACCCATCCATCCATCCATTCATCCATCCATCCATCCATCCACCCATCCACCCATCCACCCATCCATCCATCCACCCATCCATCCATCCATCCATCCACCCATCCATCCATCCATCCATCCATCCATCCACCCATCCATCCATCCATCCATCCATCCATCCATCCATCGACCCACCCACCCATGCACCCATCCATCCATCCATCCATCCACCCATCCATCCATCCATCTCTGCATCCATCCCTCCATCCCTCCATCCCTCCATCCATCCCTCCATCCCTCCATCCCTCCATCCCTCCATCCCTCCATCCATCCATCCCTCCATCCATCCATCCCTCCATCCATCCACCCATCCATCCATCCATCCATCCATCCATCCATCCATCCCTCCATCCATCCATCCCTCCATCCATCCATCCATCCATCCACCCATCCATCCATCCATCCATCCCTCCATCCATCCATCCATCCACCCATCCATCCATCCATCCATCCACCCATCCATCCATCCATCCGTCCATCCATCCATCCATCCACCTATCCATGCATTCACCCATCCATCCATCCACCCATCCATCCATCCATCCATCCATCCATCCATCCATCCATCCACCTATCCATGCATTCACC